>QANT01006497.1:0-11136 GCA_003254885.1 Purshia tridentata
TTTTCCACACATATCAACCCCTAATTCTTTCGTCTGTAGGACAATACAACTTTTTCTTCTTTTTAGCACCTGTAAATTAAAGACGACTCCTACCAATTTCAATTGTTAGTAATAAGTAGGAATAATGTTGTTTTTGTACTGTGGGGTGTGTTCCAAATGTAACATATACTACATCCATACATGAATAAAGTTACAAGCTATTAAGTATTGAACTCTAAAAGTTTGAACTATCAAACAACATGTCATTAATATATAGGAATTTTTTCTAGGGTCTACCTTTTCTTTTTGGATTCTCGTCACCGAGCACTAAATGATTGTATTGAGCTTTTGCAAGTTCTGCAACATTTTCCACAACCCTGATTCATTCGTCTATAGAACGATACAACTTTTCCTTATTTTTAACACCTGTAAATTAAAGACGACCCCAACCTTTTCTTCTTTTTAGCACCTGTACATAAAGACGACCCTAACCAATTCCAAATGTTAGTAATAAGTACTAGTACGTTGTTATAATATACTAACTTTCTTTTTAGTTATTAGTTATGTATTTTAATATGTAGGGTCAAATTAATATCTAAAGTAATTTGGTGCTATACAGAAATGAAAGGTCTACCATTGATCACATATATGCAAGCTATGAGCTTCATGCAACGTTTTCCACACATATCAATCCCTAATTCTTTCATCTGTAGGACGATACAACTTTTTCTTCTTTTTAGCACCTATAAATTAAAGACGACCCCAACCAATTCCAATTGTTAGTAATAAGTATGAATAATGTTGTTTCTGTATTGTGGGGTGTGTTCCAAATGTAACATATACTACATCTACACATGAATAAAGTTACAAACTATTAGGTAAGTATTGGACTCTAAAAGTTTGAACTGTCAAAGAACATGTCAATAATATATAGGAATTTTCTTCAGGGTGGACATGTTCGCTTTTTCTTTTCGGATTCTCGTTGCTGAGCACTCAGTGATTGTATTGAGTGCTAACTCAGTTGTGATTTTTTTTTTATAATAGCCGAGCTCTGCAATAAATGCTCATCACTGTTTCCTTTGCCAATTTTTAGTCTATTTCTTGGAGGGTTCACCCTATACCATCCTAAGGTGAAGGATGAGACTTGCATGTGAAGGATGCATATTAATTAGATTTTAACTTTCGAATTTTTGACAGTCAAATACTCAAACTTCTTAAACATACGTAGTTATTTTTGTGATACTAAAATTTCAACGTCTACACCCTCCCCAATATCTCTTTTTATGTATAATAGGTTGTAGGTTCTTAAAATTTATTAATTAATTGCATACTTACATGTCATGTACATTGTCTTATATATCAAACTGACACAAAACAATTGAATTGAGATTGACTTAGTTGGCCAAGGACAAAAGCTCTCCTTACACAACCAATTTCGAACCTTCCCCCTCCCTCGTAATAAAAAAAAACTGACACAAAACAAGTTATTACAACTTTTATTTTTCCTGATTGAGACAAAACTCACATGCAAAAGTAATTTCTTCCTTTTATATATACGAAGCTTCGATCTAGTGCAAGTGCAATAAAGTTAGGAATTGAAGTGTACTGCTTGTTCCTTCACTAGCAAAGTACGTGACTTCTATATTAATTCTCTTGAAGCTGAAGTTTCTGCCGCATGCATGTTTTACTATAAATGCAAAAACTAGAATGAGTAGTTAATATATCCACAGAATCGATCAGCAGCTAGCCTTCCCAAAACAAAAGAAATAGCCACATAATTGCCTTGCGATTCCGATCACTTTGAAAATATGGCCCCAAATGATGGAAAAGTAAGCGAAGGACTTGATCAACAACCTCAGGAGGCAAGAACCAGTTTATGTAGAGCTGATATGTTCAAAAAATTGGAGGAAGCAAAACAACAAAGTTCAACAACAACACAACAAAGCTCAACAACAACTCCGACTCTTCCAAAGATCCAAGGGGTTCCCGTCATTCTCCGCCGTGATCCCGAAAATGTCAAGAAATTCTACGTGCCAAGGGCAGTAGCAATTGGTCCTATCCATCACGGGAATCCCGAGTACGAGGAAGCAGAGAAATTCAAGTACAAATTGGCGGCAGACTTCATCAAAGAAAGTGACAAGACAAGTGCAGTTTTATGCTCGGAGATTCAGGAGCACATCGCAGAACTAAGGGCATGCTACGTGGACGAAGCCACGACGGACTATGACGATGAGTGCCTCGGCTCAATGTTGTTTTTAGATGGCTGTTCGATTTTACAATTCATTCACAAATATAAGGAGTTAGGAAACTTGTTCCAGATGAAAAGAGACCTTTTAGCCTTTGTAGACCAAGACTTGTTCTTGCTGGAAAATCAAGTCCCCTATAAAGTCCTCGATCTGTTGATGAGCTCAAGCATGGAACATGCGAAGTTGAAGAAGTCGATCAAGAGTTTTGTTCAGATGCACAGTTTTATTCTGGATCCAAAGATTAATGAACAAGAAGATCACCATACATCGATAGAGATGCCAGGCTATCCACCAAACAGCAGGGCACCCACTCATCTTCTTGAGCTTCTTCGGAGTAGTATGGTAGGACGATCTCAGGATGATGGCTCAAACAAAAAGGTCAGCCTTCCACAAACAACTTTTCGCAACGTGCAGGAGCTGAATGCGGCCGGGATCTATTTTAAGCCCAGTGAGGGAAGATTCTTGAAGGACGTTTCTTTCAACACTTATCTATGCTTTGCAGGAATCCTTAAACTTCCTAAAATCAAAGTTGATGACTCCATGGGACCCAAGTTTATGAACTTGATCGCATTCGAAATGTGCCCGGATTTCCAAAACGACTTCGGAATCACCTCATACATAAGCTTCCTTGACTCGCTCATTGACCATCCGGACGACGTTAAGCATCTGAGGAAGAAACGCATACTCCAAAACTTTCTAGGAAGTGATGAAGAGGTTGCTCGGGTTTTCAATGAGATAGGCACTGACTTGGTGCCTGATGTTCAGACGTACTGCGATGTCAAAGCGCAAATAGAGGCGCACTACACGACCATGTGGAAGTCATGGATAGCCATCTTCATTCATGAACATTTCAGTAGTCCCTGGACTCTCCTGGCTTTCCTTGGTGCTTTATCAGCCCTGGTGTTAAGCGGCATCCAGACTTGGTACACACGTAATCCGCCAAACAAATAGTCATCGATCTGGAGATATATATATATAGATCAAAGTACTAAAACTTTATATATATATGTTTTCTTAATCTTTTTCTTGCTCATCTTACGATTATTATTATTTGTTTGCAAGTGTGACGTACTCAAATAAGACAAGTTGAACATTTGGTTTTTTTTTTTTTCTTAAATTGGTTGAAGTTTGTCATAATGTAGTTAATCATTGTGTGAGGAGTGTATTTGTAAGGAGTGCATTTGTTACTTACTCATTGTGTGAGGAGTGTATTTGTAAGTTACTCATTTATCAAAAATATATTGTTATTAATTCCATGTGTGGCCTATGAGTTCCTGCCGACTAGAAATTAAGCAGCATGTTACATATATCATATATGTTGGAAGCAAATTTTTATGAGTGAAAAACTTTTTAGTAAATGTTAAAAAGCCTCTTATGATTGGTAAAAAAANAAAAAAAAAAAAAAAAAAAAAAAAAAAAAAAAAAAAAAAAAAAAAAAAAAAAAAAAAAAAAAACTTATGTTTAAACTTCTTCAATCTAATTCAATTTTAAATTGAGTTTTCAAACACACGTATATCACTACATGAAAACAAAAATATACATAGTACTAGTGTGACGTCATGAAATTATATTATGATTCTATAAATTAAATTAAAGAAGTTAACCCAACCCATTTTTTCGAATTGGTCCAAGACCTTCTTCTTTTTTACCTTGGGTTGACTTTGTGGCTGCTGAATTCATTATTCATAATGCTTTTGGTGTCTTTGTGTTAATAAAAATAATTTTTATTTCTTCAATGTGCTTAAATTAGGCCCTAATGTGAGTTAATTCGTTTGACTTAATGAACGGTTGATATTTTAACTCATAGAAATTAGATAATTAAGGACCATATATCTTTCATTGTGCATGCTATATATGATTGGATATTGATGAAGACTTTATTTGTGCTGATTTAGCTTTTTAAAAAATGGTAGATATACCATAGTTTAAATATATCCTCTAGATATACCATAGTTTTTTGCTATATATCCTCCCTCTAATATAAATGAGCTTTATTTTTATTAGATATGTGATGCACAAATGGTATTAAAAATATGATAACCCTAAGCACTACTCAAAGTTCAAATTAATGGCCCACTCCATTTTAATGAGTCATGTATCACCGCTATTTTCAGTGGAACTCACAACTTACATCATTTTACAAGTCAAATACTCGAACTTCTTAAACCGTGACTAATTTACTAGTTATGATACTAAAACTTCAATATCTACACAAGCTTAATCATCCTCCTCAAGGTATATACTTCTATCCTTTTATGTATATGGGCCGTAGATTCTTAAAATTTAATTATCAGTTTCTGGGAAGGGAATTAATGGTTGAAACAAGTCTCTAGTGGAGTAGTTTGTTTCAATATTAGCTATATAATTTACATACGACGTCATAATATACTAATTGTCTTTTTTAGTTATTAGTTATGTGTTTTAATATGTAGTTTGAAAATTAATATCTAAAAAAATTTAATATTGTACGAAAAGTGAAAGGTCTTCTATTAATTGATCACATATATGCATGCTATGAGCTTATGCCACGTTTTTCACACATATTAACCCTTGATTCTTTCGTCCGTAGGACAATACAACTTTTTCTTTTTTTTAGCACTTGTATAAATTAAAAATCGACGACCTCAACCAATTCCAAGTGTTAGCAATAAATAGGAATAATGTTGCTTTTGTACTGTGGGGTATGTTCCAAATGTAACATATACTACCTTCGTACATGAATAAAGTTACAACCTATTAGATAAGTATTGAACTCTAAAAGTTTGAACTATCAAAGAACATGTCAATAATATATAGGAATTTTTTCTAGGGCAGACTTGTATACTTTTTCTTTTTGGATTCTTATTGTTGAGCACTCAATGATTGTATTAAGCTTTTGCAACTCTGCAACATTTTCCACTTATCAAACCTTGATTCTTTTGTTTGTAGGATGACACCACTTTTTTTTTTAGCACCTGTAAATTAAAGATGACCCCAACCTTTCCTTCTTTTTAACACCTATAAATAAAGACGATCCCAACTATAATTTCAAGTGTTAGTAATAATTACTAAGTTAGAATCATATGTTGTTCCTGGACTAGGTGTAATATATGTAACATATATACATCCGTACATAAATAAAGTCACGGGAAAATATTTAATTTGTGTCCTATTATATAGGACACAAAATCTATATATCCTAATTTGATATGGTTAAATTATTTTGCGTACATCAATATATATTAGCCAAATGATATTAATATTATTTTTAGTGATGAAAGACTATCTTATCCATAAAAAACTATGTGATTTTTTTTTTTTCTATATACTTGATTTATCATATTTTTCATAATTCATCATCACATGTGCGCGCATATTAGTAATCGTATAAGCACCATGAAAATTATATATTCATGATTTTTTTTTATTGATAGACTATTCATGGGATATTGTTCTAGCCAAAACTAGACGTAAATTCAAAAATCATTATGGGCGAATAAAGCCGGCCAATTAATGAATTGAGATACCAGACAAGGATAAAGCTCACTATAGCTAGCTTGAATTGAACTTTTAATTCACTTAAATTGAAATGCCATATAAGAATTGAACTTTTGGTTTTGTTCGTCAATAAATATAGATTCTACTTTGAACACTTCATTGTAAATTGGAAATCATTTATAGATCATATATCATCTTCAATGATCTATTTTTTAGACCTCTATTAACAGATCATCTTTTTAAAAAATTAGTTAAATTAGAAATCATTTGTTCATATAATTTTGATCAAAAAAATAAACGATAATTTTATTAGAAAAATTTGATCCGTCTATTTTTCTAATCAAAGTTAAATAAGAAAATGATTTTCAATTTGGTTAATTAATTTTTTGCAAAGATGATTTATAAATAGAGATTTAAAATATAGAGGATTCAAATTATTAAAAAAGTACGAGAGTAGGCCCCTATGAGGTATCTTACTTTCCTTACACATCCAATTTCGAACCCTCCCTTTCTCCCTCCCTCGTAATAAATAAATAAATAAAATGACAGAAAACAAGTTACAACTTTTATTTTTCCTGATTGAGACAACTCACAAAAGTAATTTATTCCTTTTACATATGCGAAGCTTCGATCTACTGCAATAAAGTTAGGAATTGAAGTGTACTTGTTCCTTCACTAGCAAAGTACGTGACTTCTATATTCTCTTGATGCTGTAGTGTCTGCCGCATGTTTTACTATAATTGCAAAAACTGGAATTAGTAACTAATTAATATATCCACAGAATCAATCTGCAGCTAGTCTCCCCAAAACAGAAGAAATAGCCACATAATTGCCTTAAATGGTGGAACGTGGAGTCTCAACAGTTTGGTTCATAGTCACATAACTTAGTACATCTATTGGCGCAGGTCTACTGCCTGATTCGCCTCTACTCTTCTTTGCTTATCTGCGCTTGAACCTTTTGGTTATTGTTTTTTTTTAAGAAATCTAGACATTTATCTTAAAATCAATTGACAATAAGAGAAGTAGGTCAAACCTTTATAAATTACTAGCAAGGTTCTCACATCTTCAATGTGAGATTCTCTCAACACATCTTTGAACGTGTGACATCATTTCAAACCTAACACGTGGACAATTTATATTGGGGGATGTGAGAGCATGTGTAGCCGTTTGGATGCATTACGTGGATAACCTGCTCTGATACTATGAAGAAATTTAGGCATCCATCTCAAAATCAATTGACAATAGAAGGAATACGTAACTCAGACTCTTNTCCTTTGGCAGTGTCTTGATTCACAATTCGGGGAAAAATCTCCTTTGAAACAGCACCTTGAATAATTCCCAGAGCCTTAGCATCCTTCATGAGCTGCTCTTCGAGGTAAGAATCTACTTCCTCATCATCCTCCACACAAGCAAGTTCACCATCCTTCTTTACTTTCTCTTTCTTCCTCTTCGATTCTGGAATGATGATCCCTTTTTCTACCAGCTTCCAAATCCCATAAGATTTGAAGATAGTGACCATTCTNACTACAAAACTGGGAATAGGCCTAGGCAGCGACCAGAAGTTGTTGCTAAAAAGCCAAAGTCGTCGCAAAAAAGTAGAGGCAACAAAGAAAGTCGAAACGTAAAAAATGAACTTCAGTTAATACTTACTGCTTGCTCTGGCCTCGCGCGGAGTGGAAGCTGCCAAAGCAGCAGTGGAAGTTGCAACATCGGAAGCAATCGAACAACCTCTGAGGATTCTCGACTTTAATCCGAAAAGCAATGAAGGGATCCATTTGCTTATTACAACTCCTGCACTCCCTCTTCCTCAAACTTAAATTTTTTTAGCTTAGTTTTTGATGAAGCACCAATTACTTAAAAATGGGCCTTAGTCTATGAGCTAGTGATAGCCGGCCCAATGCCTTAAGGCCGGTCATTTGTCACAAGGATCGGAATTAGTGCCTTAGAAAAGGAATCCTTTGAGATAATTAAGAACCTCATGATCAACCAATGCTATGACTATAGAAATATCTAGGAGGTCAATAGTACTACCTAGGGAGATATCAAGTAAGAACTTGTTCATGAACATGGAGGAAAGCTTTGTCCTAGCTCATAACTTGTGTACTAAAAATAATTCAAGCTTCCATTTAGATAAAGTCATATAAAGACTAGTGTACTTGTTTCTTCACTAGTAATATGCATGGCATATCCAAACACCCTGTCTGAAAGTTCTATAAGTATATTCTTAAGTTGGATCCTACTTTCTCTACTTTTAGAGATGGTGTTGACTGTGTTATTGGTGCCTTTTATAAAATTCAATCTACTCATGTAAGTTCAACGATTTATGACTTACCACATCAATTAGCATGTCTAAAAATAATAAGCCATGGTCTCTTGATGTCTAAAATTAGGCCCTAATGTGAGTTAATTCGTTTGACTTAATTAACGGTTGATATTTTAACTCAAACCCCATTAATTCAGTAGTTTAAAAAATTAGCTAATTAAGGACCATATATCTTTCATTGTGCATTTTATGATTTAATTGGATATTGATCAATGAAGACTTTATTTGTACTGGTTTAGCTTTTTGATCAAAAATGAAGATGGGAGCCCATAGCTCACCACTCCCATATCTAGTCATTACTGGATTTCTATAGAGTCACTTGTTCTTCTGGTCTCCCTCTCACCCACAGTAAGCACGCCCAGTACAACAGACCCAACCTGGGCTCTGAATACCATAGTGAGCTTCTCTGGTGATTTAATAAACTAATTAATTAATTAATTAAAGGAAACTGTGAGAGAATAGAAGAGTGAAGAAGAAGAAAATGTGCAAGAGAATTCTAGTAGTGCATGAGTTGTGTCACTCTATCAGCAGAATCATTCTCATTGTAGGCACATATATTAGATGCCAAGGCTTATAGACATTGCAGGTGCAGAAGGTGTGAGCCTGTAAGCTCATCACAGCCACAATTACAATGCCCTATGAGACACTGCCACTTGGCACTCTTACATAAAGCATAACAAACTTAAGTAATTGAATGATTAAAGTTCTAATTAACTAAGTATCAGTCAACAGACTTAACTAATATCAACAATATCTTTTTCTTGCTCATCTTACGCTTATGTTTAAACACTGGATCTTAACTCTTTCTACCCTTTGGTTTGTTTAGGTACATGCATGGTTGTATGCCTCCCCAATTGTTGCCGCACAAGGTCCATGCAATATCCTAACTTTCCGGTTATTAGTATTATCATTTTATTTTATTGTTTGCAAGTGTGACTCAAATAAGACAACTTGAACATTTGCTTTTTTTTTCCTTCTTAATTTGGATGAAGTTTTTGTCAGATGTAATCATTGTGTGAGGAGTGTAAGCTAAAATCAGCTGCATAATTGATCTCCTAACAAATAAGACAACTTGAACATTTGCTTTTTTTTTCTTCTTAATTTGGATGAAGTTTTTGTCAGATGTAATCATTGTGTGAGGAGTACTGTATTTTTAAGAAGTGCATTTGTAAGTTACTCACTGTGTGAGGAGTTTATTCGTAAGTTGCTCATCTCACAAAAAATATATTGTTATTCCATGTGTGGCCTATATTATGAGTTCCTGCCTACTATAAATTAACCAGCATGTTACATATATCATATATATATGTAGGAAGCAAATTTTTATGAGCGAAAAAACCTTTTAATTAGTAAATGTTAAAAAATATTGGTCCAAAAAAAAAAAACATGCTATAAATTTTAAGATAAATTACAATTTAGCATTTCAATTTTATCTCAAATTTTAAATTGGTGCTTCTGGTTCAAAAAGTGTCAATTTTATAACTAAACTTTAAAATTATTTCAATTTGGTACTTCGCCGTTAAAAAGTCCATTAATTGCTAATCGCTAATGTAACGCTAGCAAATCTATTATTACTAATTGTTAATTTGGCTTTTAAAAAATTGCCATGTGAAAATATATATATATATATATTTAAAACTGTATAAAATCATAAAAAAACAGAAATTAGAAAAATAGAAAAAAAAATAGAAATAGAAAAAAACAAAAAACAAAAAACCAAAAAAGCCCACTGCCTTCCTCTCCCCCGCCCCCAAACCCTTCTCACTACCCTTCCCCGCGTCCACCATGCCACCACCTCCTCTCTTGCTCAGATCATTTGCTTGCTCATTGAGCTGCTTCCTGAAGATGAAGCACAAGATTTCTTTCTTAAGTACAGCTTGTAATCGTTCTTTTCAATTCAGAAACAAAGCTTGTTTATGTGATAATTAAGATCTCTTTCTTTCTTAATTTCTAAGTGCTGTACATGCAGCTGGCCAGTTACATAATTCTCATTAGTGTATCTAGCTACGTCCTTAATTTATGCATTTACATATACATCTTAATTAATCATTAATTTCAAATTATTATTTTATTCATTCATGTGATTGTTTCTTAAGCATTATTAATCTGGCCTGTATTTGATGGTAGTATATATTGCATTAAGCGTTAATTTAGTGCAAATTCAGTTCAAGGAATATTCTGTTTATACCTGTGAGGTATGTATATGGCACTTGTAATTCGGTGCAAATTCAATTCAAAGAATGTTCATTTTCAATATACCAAAAATGAAATAGTGGTAGACAACAAAAATAACCAACACATCGAAATGCATATCCAATAATAATACTGCAAAATGTGCCTAGTGGAAAATCTTATGAGTCTTTCCATATAATCAATTATTAATTGGAGATGTAGCATGCTCTTAGGGCCGGTCTGACGATTTAGGAGGCCTTAGGCAAGATTAAAAGTTGAGGCCCTTTGCTATATAATATAATTAAAATGAGTTGAAAAAAAAAATCAATAACAAGTAATTTCTAACTTGATAACCATAGATTTTGTGACAGAAATTGAATAATAGCATTGATATAATTTAATTGAAAATTCTAGACTAATTAGTAATTACACAATTATAATCCAATGTATTTTGGGTGATTCGATCTCTACCAAACATTAAAATGAATGAATTATGTTAGAAACCTTTTTTATCTTCATTTTTTGTGTATGGATTCATGTAGATGGGCAGCAACTCAATGATTTTGAATATGGCCAAAAAAAGAAAAGAAAAAAAGAATATGGTAGTGGACTTGCAACGAAGAAAAAATTATATTTTTTTCTTGCTTGATTATATTTTTCACAAAAAATTAATAGTTTTAGTTATTTTATTTCCATGTCAATGCTAAGTCATTCAATAATGTACTATATTACTATACTCAATCTTTTTAAGCCCTCAGATTTAACTAAATCTAAGAACTCAAAGAAATTGTAAAACTAGCTATTTGTTTAAATATTTGTCCCTTGATTATAAGTTCCAAACCCACATATATATATATATATATTCAAGGACTAGCCATCTGGCCATGTGAGACAATTTTTATATGGCCCAGGCTATACCGACCACCCTTTGCTACTAAG
>QANT01006499.1:0-38399 GCA_003254885.1 Purshia tridentata
CACGTGATCTGCATGTGTAGCATATACACTCTACGGATGTGTAGAGCCTAGAAAACGTTTGAATTTTGTTACTTTAATTATGCTGTCTTCTGAGCTTGACCATTGGAATTCTCTTACCCATACATATAATCTTCTCAATTTGTCTAATAAGTAATTACATAAAGATAATTTTACTAATTATCATTATTAACCAATTTCCTTAATAATTCGAATTTAATCTAACAATATAGTATAGTTATATTATTGTATTGTCTGTTCAAAAAAACATGTGAACGGTGGGGAGACATAACGTACTTTTCAAAATATTAATTCTGAAGATAATATAATAATAAGAGAGATCGAAAAGCCTAGTTTAGTTTCCGAGTATTTTATTACGTACCTTGTCGTAGTCGGCTTTCCATGGTTGGAAATGATCAACACACTACAAGTAGCTAACTAGCTAGCTACGGTTTTCCAGAGAAGCAGATCTTGAAGCCGACTGTGAGAATTACCGACAAACATATGGAATATATACCAAATAATATATGTAGCATAGATTCTATATATTCCACTACTGGCGAAAGCTACGCGTTACCACAGACAACCAACATGTGTCTAACGTGAGAGCACTCATACGACAAAAATTTTACTATGATATTTGATATTTGTAGCTAGAATCATTATAGATTTTACTAAGTTGAACTGTGATTGATAAAAAGTACTTTTTATATAATTTCTTGTAGTTTTACATGTGGTATATACGAATATGAGTAGCTAACCAATAATGTTCCCTGGCTTGGATTCTTGCATCAATTATGTCCCCTTGAAAGACGAAAGTTGATTAATTAGTATACTAATAATTAATAATACAGAGTTACAGAAATATATAATGGAATTGGATGATTAGCATCAATTAATACACATATGCATGCATGGTCGAGTATGTATCTGCTCAGCCTTAATTATCTTTTTTAATTTGGGATTTGGTTCATTGGGTATATATAGGGAACATGTGCTTCCATAAAAAAATTGCTGAAGAAACAATCATAATTAAATTAATGCCACAGCCCCACGTCCAATTACAAAACAAAACTTCTTTATTAGATAGGGCTCTGATTCACTGCAGAAAAACATAGCATAATAATGGCTAGCTGCTCCTGCTGTTGTCGCCAAACTTTCTTTCAAGAGTGTGAATAATGTGATAGGGATTCTAATGGCTAGCATATATATGGTTCATGTTTTTTATGTGGGGATTATTGCACGTACTGTGGTCGGTCCAACTCTCTTCATAAGCTGACAAATCCCTCTTGATTTGCAGCATATTTATGATCTGTTTGAAATTTGATTATTTGAATTTGATGACAAAAATTTTATATTGAAAATATAATAACCTTATTAGTGATTTGTAAGGGTTTGAGATACTCTTCCTAATATTACCAATTGGTTTTAGAATAGCTTATACATATCACCTAATTTTTCAACAAACAAGTAGAAGATGAGGGTTGAAGGTTTCAAACTTAAAACTTTTTGGAACTATAAATATGAATATTGTTATAATGAAATTAATTGAGCATGTAATTTTCTATTTATATTTCGCACTGAAGCCCTCTAGCAATAGTGATTGGCCATGTCCCCAATATTCCCATGACCCACTTCTAGCTAATATTAAAAAGTGCGCATATGGGTGCGTCATAACAGCACTTGCTAGCTAGTACATTATATTTTGAAGTTGATCGATCATGGTCGGGGACTCATTGCAGAGAGTTTGGTACGGTCGATCATGTTCAGAAGGGCTACAAGCATTTCCTTTGTTAATTTTTTCTTCTTTTGTTTTTAATGGAAGTGGAAGCATTTCATTCAATTAATCTAAATAATTAGAAATATTAATGGCCATTGTGTTAATGATAAACCAGGAGATAATGATGAGAGATCGTGGTCGGTCATTATCGCAACATAAGCACACACTAATCACATCCAATATTTCTAATTAATAATTGTTAAGTGATTAATTTTGAAAGGTTAGTTAACTCTGAATTTTTCTCTAATAGATAAAGTATTACAGAAACGATAACAGTTAATAATGCTCGATGAGGTAGCATTATATAGTTAATTACAATTAAGATATATATCTGCAGTGAGCACACATAAATATCCATTAATTATGAGTAATTTTGTTAATTATCAAGCAAGAAGATCAAAGAAGAAGAAGAGGAGGATGAATTGTATGTAAGGAAAAGTAAATTAAGGATGGCCTCTTGCGGTCCATTTCCAAATGCTTGTTTGGAAGGAATTGACTTCACCTATAAGACAAACCTCTCTATCAAGTGAAATGGGACTTTTTGCTCCCCCACCCCATTTTGCTGTAACTGTCATTGCCCATAAACATCTTTTGCAAACTTATGGCCACCATTGATCCTCCGGCAAAATAACAATATATATGTATAACTGATACAAATAATATTCAGGGAATTAAATTTATTCAAGAGCTGCATGTGGGATTTCACTATCGTTACTTTCTCATATGCGGACCAACATATATATACATATATGTGCAAATAAAGAAACTACTCGATCAATATTCCATGGAAGGACCATGTTATCAACGTCATGGGTCATCATCATCCGTATAAAATAACAACTGTGATCAATTGTATTAAATTTGTAACATGACATAATATAAATGTACTGGTTTATTATATGTATAATTATTTATCTACTTAGTATATATATACTCAACTAGTGACAATACTGTCATCTTAATTATACATATCTTATCAAATAAGATAATTTTGTTGTTGTAATTATACCATTATTTGATTAAAATAATGATCATATGATGTTGGTGACATGATTAATCTCTTGTAATCAAAGTAATTATTCATCCATGTTAGTATATATATATATATATATATATATATATATATATGTTGGATGAATGCTTGCATGAGAACAACGTATACGCGCGTGTAGTACCAAAACAACATGATCGAAAATCAAGAAAACAAAAACTAATGATCTGTACTAGGTTTTAAATTATAAAAGATGTGTTTTAATTAGTGATTATTTGTGTATATATATAGAAATGTGATGACTTTGGATCCGAATTCTATTACCTTTAAGTCGATTCGATCAGTCAATTTTTCCCTAATTTTCTCTTTCCTTTTTACCCCTTCCGAAGGTCAGGCGTTGATGTTGGGTTTGACTGTGGTTAATTGGTCGGTCACAGATTCAGGGACAGGGAAAAGGATGTGTGCATGTGTAAACGACCCTTGGTGGTGGGTATTTGGGGTTTTGTGCTCACTCTTTTCGAAAGTTTCCAAGTTGATGGATTTAACGTCTGAAAATTCTATTATTTATTAATTAACAACTATTGCTTATTCCGCAAAACAAATATACATTAAGGAATGAGAATTAAAACCATATACATCACGTATTTGGCCGAAAAAACCATGTCACGTAAAACTGTAAAATATCATTTTCAACAAGATGATACGAGTTTAAAAAGAAGAAGAAGAAATATAAACCAGCTGAGCTCGCATAAAGTAGCTACAGTCCAAAAGCTACAAGCTGGTTCCTCCGATCCTTATAACATGTATGCTAGCAAGCCTAACAAAAACAAATTAGGGTTGTTAGGGTTTAATTACTGTAGGAGAATCCGGGGACCTGTCTCTAGTACCATCCCTCTGATAAAATTCTCCTCCTCCAATCCCTCTAATTTTTTACCCACCACAAAAACACTAATTACGAGTGATACCACTACTGCACAGTGCACAGAGCTAATTACTATGCCGCCTGATTTGCCAAGTCCTTTGAGTCTATGAACGTCCCATGAAACCCGTACGGTACCCTCGAAGGAAGCTTCACTGTAGCCTCCAACTTCATGTTCAAGGCATTCACAATTTGCAGCTCCGAATTCCACGTCCTCTCGTCGTGGACGAAAGTCAAAATATACCCTTCATCTTCTCTTTCATCCGACGACGGAAGAAAAAATGGCTCGCCGCCGAACTTCTTGTCGCCGTAAATGTACTTTTTCACCTCCCCTGTACACATATCCACCTTGGCGAAACCTGAAACTTTCGGCCACGGCTCGGCAATGGCCAGGTACGCGAACCGGGTCTTTCTCCCTAGCCGGTTCCGGTTCACCATCCCAGCCTCCAAGTTGACCTGCTCGGACTCCGACACAATGGACCGCCGACTGGACTCGCCGGTCTTCAAATTGAGCCGAATTTCGGACAAAACGCTCTTGAGGCTCTCGTCGCACTCGTTGAAGATGGAGTCGGGCGGCGTCATGCAGGACCCGATTACGACGACCTCGTCGGAGTCGGGCTCCTCCCAGGCGTTCCACAAGTGGAAGCAGAAGGTGTCGGGCGACTCAATCCAAATAATGTCGTCGGCAACGGACGCCTTCTTCTTGAGAATTCCGAATCGGGACTTCTTGTTCTTGTCGTAGATGACGGGCGACCCGCCAGTGATCATTTCCTCAAGCTTGAAGACCACCTGCTGGTCCGGAATCACCACCAAGTTCTCGGTAATGGCGAAGTCGTGCATCATGGTGGGACCCGCCAATGGGATTTCCACGTCCGGAGATTTCGCTCCGTTGGGCGAGAATTTGAAGTATTTTAAGTATGGCTTCTGAACGACGTCGTAGCTCAGAGCGAAGAGGTCCCGGGTCTCCGGGTCGACCTTCGGGTGGGCTATCATTGTGGACCTGAGCTGGTCGTTGAAGTTGTATCGGCCCACAGTTTCGAGGTCCCCCGAGGGAGTGATTCGGACCTCGTACGGCAAGTCGTCCTCCGACATGGCCAGGAGCCGGCCGTTGAAGTAGACCAGACCGGCGTTGGCGACTCCGGTGCCGTGGTTGTGATCGACGAGGCCCAATAGCCCTCTCGCGTAGAACAACAGGAGGCGGGCGATGCCGGAGTGGCCGTGGAGCTCGCCAATGGCCTTTGGGAAAACGGGTCGCCCGATTTCACGCTCTTGGATCAGTCTTTGGGTTTCGGTGAACCGGCAGGCGTAGCTGGCCTCCCCGTCTTTGATGGTCACTGCGTGGACCATGCCGTCGCCGTCGAAGAAGTGGTGGCCGGCAGTTGGCTCGAATAAGGGGTTCGCACCGTTTCGGAGGTAGACGCCGTTAATGCATTGAGGTATGTTGCCGGTGACGGGTAGGGAATGGCGGACGGGCTGTTCCGGTACCGGAGCGAAGTTTCCGGAAATTTGGACACGTGGGTCGGAGGTTTTAGGAAGTGGGTTTTGGCGCTCGCGGGAGACCAAGGCACCTTCGGCCATGTCTAAGGCCATGGCGGCGGCTCTCTGTAGGAAATTGCACTGTGGAGGTTGATGGGTTTTGGAATTTGCATAAGTGGCCTCTTTGGTAATTACTGGTGGATTGTAGGGTTGTGTTGGGAATTGAAGCACTGAAGGAGACTGTAAAGCACAGTGAATGCTATTGTTTGCTCTGTTTTTGAGCTGTTTTCTTCTCAAGAATATAGACCTTTTTGGGAATCCCATATCCAATATTGATGAAGAGGAGGAAAGAGAGTGACCCATTTGGGCTGTAGCCCAACTATTAGAGTTGGGTGCTTTTGAAGGAGTAGCCATTAGAGCTGTATGAATGCAAGGTGTTTGTGTCTTGCCTTTGTGGGTTGAGTGGGTGTTCTCTTTGGTTTTTGAAGGCAAAAAGAAAGAGAGAGAGAGGGAGAGAGGGAGTTTTGGAAAGAGAAGAAGAGAAAATGGGGTTTAAATAGAGTTGGGGAGGTGGTGGTGAAAGCGAAGGGAAGTGTGGGTTTGTGTGGAGGTCCACCTCAGACATGTAATAGAAGACCACGTATAGTGTGGGATTGGTGTAAAAGGCATTTGGGGATTGACATTTGAGGGAGAGGGTAGGCGTCCAAAAAAAATGTATTATAGGTTTGTGAGGCAGACAAACATAGCTTGGAATTGCTTATGACATATATTAGGGAATTGAATAATTGGGTTATAATTGGATGGGGGTCCTAATATTAGGGACCAATAAAAATATGAGTAAGAAGGTTATATAAGAGAGAGTCATTAATTAGTCATACCCACAAAAGGAGTAGAGGAGTGTGAAAATCACATACACATACATATACTCACCCACTCCACTCCAAGTGATGCCCTCTTTCCTTTTTTTCTTATTTAAAACGCGTGTCCCTCCCTCTCTTGAACATGCAAGAGTCACCCCACCCACGTGGCGGTTTTATATTCTCATTCCAATCACTTGCCTTACTCACACACTCACACCACATGATATTTCGGTGTAGCTATTTTTGTTTCAGTTAAAACTTAAAAGATAACATACACGGTACACCTAATACATAAAAATTGGTATTTTTGCAGATCAGTATCATCTTAACCGTCATATTACTTAACATTGTTACATATATATAACATAAATAAGCCCACACAATTGAGCCTGAGCCTCTGTTTTTACTTTTTTGCTGTACAGATGATATGAGCCTGTCATGGTCCATGGTATATGCTCTCTATCAACATTATGTGACAAGCACTCGTTCCCAATTTATTTCTTATTTTCTGCCCATTATTTGATCGATTTCAATTAATTACCTACTCTGTTTTTTTTGTCTTGGTATATAGTAATTGTTAAGATCAGATTCATATTCATATCATATTATTGTCTTTATTGTTGCACATCATTTATTTTGCATTTCTACTAAATTTAAGAGTGTACATTAATTTTACCTATAAAGCAAAATCTCAACCGAATTTGTCGATTTTATCTCAACCGCTTTCACGGAAGAAAGACTTTCATAATTAAGTTATTACTAATTATTAGGGTCATTAGGTTACATGAATCATAGTTAACTCTATTCCAAATTAAATATATGTGTTGAGTTGGAGATGAAAGAATGAAGATAATGGCTTGAAATTGAATTACCCCTGGTGTGTGATTTTGTATTTCGATCAATAATGTTAGGAGATCAAATTGTGTGTACTACATTTCTAATATAGAGATCGAAAGACTTACTTGTATCGATAAATACACATTTTTATTAAAGAAATAATACACGTGATGGCCAAATTGTAGTATTCCTAAATCCTAATATTCTTTGTATTTAATTAACGATGGGACATACATGGAGTGTATAAAATGAATATGTTATCCAAGACGAAGTAATATATATATATATATATATATATATCCAGCTCCATCAGGTTTNATATATATATATATATATATATATATATATATCCAGCTCCATCAGGTTTTGGTTGCTGTCCAAAATATCAAGGCCACTGGAGGCACTGTGGAGGGCCACCGGACAAAGAAGGATGATAATGATACATGATGGATGATAGTATCCCTTAATCAAATATCACCTCCATCCACTTCTCTATTAGAATATATATAATTAATTAGCAACTGTTGCTGTTGGATATCGATCGATGTATTATATATATCAAATAATATTACAAGATGTAATTATAAGCCACTTATTTGTACGTGTTTCTTAATTTTTCATGATTTCTTTAATTGTCTATCACTATTTCAAACAATTATTTAGTTTCTTTATTTATTCTATCTCTTTACAGCTTAATTGGTAGGCAATAAATATGCACGAAGAATTCAACACAGCTTATTTAATTGGCGACAATAACTATATATATATATGTGTGTGTGTGTGTGTGTGTGTGTCTCATTTTCACTACCTAGCTGAAGCATTATTTGAATGTGTTATTTCCTACCAATTAAGCTGTGCTGAACTTCGTGCATATGTATGTAATTATATGATTCAGTGAAGCACGGTCAGTTTACTGTCCTTCCAGGACAAAATAAATCATATAGAAGATCGACTTGTGGACAAATCTGAAGGACAAGAGTATGTATATATGGGTCAGCCGTCACACCATGATGACTGATCGATGAGTTAGTACTTGGTGAAATTAATGAAAATGGTTCAATCCTAGCTTGCAGCCAACATACAACTTGCAAACTTTCAAGTACATGCAAGATCCATCGTTATTAATTATAATGACATATCATGAACCCTTCTTAATTCAATTCGGCCGGCTTATACTTTTGTGATATATGTACTGGTTTTTACTAGTTTGAACAACAAATCCAAGCTAATCAATTAAGGAAACGTACTTATGTTGCAGTCTACTTGTGAAAAGCGCCAATCTTCTTTATATTGGCCAGATATTGTGAGGCTCCACAGCTCATCAATCTGATTGGCATGGCTTGACAATGACAAACACCCAATTTCTTGCTTTCTTGCTTCACAATTTGGGTACAAATGTACTATACAACACAGTGACCCAACTCTTATTGGAGCAATAATACGTTTGTGACTTAGAACTAGTGGCTTGCATGTGTACATTAATTGGACGTACGTTGTTGAGGGTATCACATTTAGAATTTTAAGTATTATTATAATTAGTTGTTGTAATTAAATGATTAAATTTTAATATAATATCAAAACAGACAATATATTCAAGTCTCAGCTCCCACCGCGTTACCTAATATGATAATTAGATATTTTGAAAGAGCTAGCCTAAACACACTTTATTATCAGTACTACTTTTGCTGAAGCATTGTTACTCTCAATTAATGTTCAAGCATATAAGTACCACAACATGAGTTAGGTAATTGGGTAAATGATCGAAACCGGTGTTTCATGGCAATTTCCTTGCTATACCCAACCAAGAAACAACGTGGAAAATTAATTTCTAGTACTTACAATGATTATTACGGCATTCTATTGGACAAAGCCTTATAATTAGGTTGTTTGTTTTGACCTATATTTCTGGGTTATGTACCATGCATCACAGCTCAACTGATTGGTTTTGACAGTGACAAACCACCCGATGAAGTCACTTATCGGGACAGCACATATATGGTGATCGACCCAGCTAGCTAGCTTGGGCGTAATAGTTTACAGCTTATATGATTTAAGTTATAGTTTCTCTGTTCCAAGATTAGAGGAGAACGAGAATCAAATTCTGACTAAATATGTATGATGTCGATTTTAGTTGTCCCATATATATGTATTCGATCCCTTTGTATATTCTTGATCTATATATATTCTCGAACCTTTATATATAGTTATATACTAGCTAGCAATAGTATATGGAAGAAATTATTTGTTAGTGATTAATTGATTTGAAAAGGCAGCACATTGGATAAGGGCTTTACTACGTGTAAGTTTAAAATTTAATTAGTTGATAGTGGGATTACCCATAATCATAAAAAGCTTAGGATAACTAATTACTTTGTGATCCACGAGGCCGGACAAATCACATGTTAGCACTCAAAAGTTTAATTAATTAATTAAACTCCACTTTATGATTAACATGGACCAATAATGAGTTAATTAATGGATGGGCTAAAGCTCAGAAAACTTGATATATAATCGAGAAGTTGGTTATTGTGGTAGTTAGCAGTTGGCACATGGAATGCACAATGATCAACAACAAAAATATCTTGCAAAGAACTCTTTCATAATAAGAATATTTTAATTAGTGCAGTCATTAATTGAGATTTAAGAGAGTGGTTTCAAATGTTGACATTAATTTTAATTCTCATATTTTAGGTGGTTCACCATCTTGAGAAAGCATTATTAATTATTTAATTAAGATATCGATCAATGCAATCAAATTGAATTGATATAGGCAAACCACCAACTCTGCAATTGCGATATGCCCTCCAAAGTCCAAAGGAGAATTAAAAAGAAACAAGTATTTAAAACAATAAAGGAACATTGAGGAATAAATAAATACATATATATATGTATAGTAATGTTCTTTAATTTGTTAAATTGTGAATTTGAAATACACATATAATTAAAAGTACTTAAGTTAATTAATGATCAAAATTTACATAGAATATATTGTCAGATTGTCTAATAAGAAAATATTTTGAAATCTTAAATCTCTTATCAATGTAATTAATTTGGACTCTTGCATAAGATATATATATATATATATATATATGTGGATGCATGGTGTTCCTGAACCAAAGAATTAGTGGTTAAGATTTACAATGATACCATGTAGGCTCAAGAATTTGGTGGTCGCTGCTTGTTAGATATTTGCATACGGATCGATGGAAGAAAAAATAATTGAGACCATCTTTTATAAATATGGCACTCAATTATATGATGAGCAGTCCTACTAAACAGTTAGTGATTGAGACAAAATATGCAATATGTTGTAGTATCAGCAGGCCTCTTTCGTTTATAAATAAATTTGTTTAATGGCTCACTTGTGGGGTAATTTATTCTATATTGTATTTTGATAATCGGAGTTATTTTGATAATTGAAACTTTTATTTTTGCTGAATGTACCTGTTAACCTTTTGTTAGTTTTAATCTTTTTCTACTTTAACGAACAAGCTAGATTAAGGAAGGCTGTAGTGTGTTGAACGAAATGTCAAGTTAAGATTGTGCATATATATATAGTGGAATATTACTGAAGATTAATTGACTACTCAAAAGAGTTTAAGTAATACATATATATAGTACCTAACTACTTTTTTGTTTTTTTGAAGAAATGTAGTACCTAACTACAAGTTAATATAAATTAATTAGTAAATCCTTCAATTAATTATTTTAATTTCCTTTTTCAAAATAGTTTGGCAGGTAAAGATTATGCAAATCAAAGAGAATATTAGTATCACCCTATAGCGGGCCTAGCTTGCTTGCTTGCCCAACCTTCTCTTTCAGACACAGTACCAATTACCAAATAAACACACAAACATATGCAGTTGATCACTGAATGAGCACAGTGTATGCATATTGGGATGCAAATCATGTGGTCCTCTCTCTCTCCTTCTTTTATTGATAAAAATTGGTGATTGCTGAGATGAATAAAATAATTGCAAAGATTCCTCCAACTGATCTGACGTACTGACTGACCCGAATAAACTACCAACTGCCAAGGCCTACCTAACTTTACCACTCCTTGGCCCTTCATTAATTAATTAAGTAGCTAATTATCTACTCAATTAACTAATCAAGTAATCTACTTTAACAATTTTCCTATGTTGGAAAACTTTATGATGCTTTCTTAAAAAATTATTGGGGCCCTTCTCCCTAGCTAGCTAGCTTAAATATGTGCATGTTCTCTACCAGAAAAGAAGGTCAAATTCTTCTAGAGTGAAAAGAAAATTCCAAGAATTAGGTATATATAAAGTGTACCGTCCTTTTTTAGAGAGAAAATTAAAATGTTGAGTTGACCTTGGTCAAAAGGTGCAAGATTACAGGCCGGGAAGGGCTGCATTCTATGAATGTGTGCATGTGTGTATGTGACAGAGAAAGAGAGAGAGAGAGGATTGATAGATCATGGGATTGAATATGGTGGCACATGGGATGTATAATGCATGGAATACTATGAGGTAATTAAAGTGGTTTGGATATTTGATTTCAAAGAAAAAGCATCTTTTGGGCAAATTAAGATAGCTACCCACATTGTGGAAATTGATGTGTTCGATCTTAATCAGCAATTAACTAGAAAAGTAGTCGCTCATGGGTTTTGGAAAGGGTCAAATTAATTAATTTACTTTATTAATTTTTTTACTTAATTAATTGGAGGAGTGATGGCAACGCAAGATGACAAGATATTCCAAATGATACATATATATTGTAGATTCTTTGTCTGTAGGTGTGTTTGGGCAAATCACGTAATTCTAATTTCTATTCAAGCTAGCAAGCTAGAGTTTCAGACGTTATATATTCTTTATAAATTCTATATATATGTATCATGTTTCTACTTTCCAGCACCCCCTCTATTTCTACCTCTCTCACAATGTGGTGACGATCGATCTTCTCCATTAATCAGTTGGCTAAATTTCCACTTGAACACTTGTTTTGCTAGCTTTCTTGGTTGCATGTGTACAGGTCCTGGTGAGAAAATCTTAGACCAACATGCAATTTGTAATTACTTTAGAAGACACAAATCAGTCAGCTTAATATATAATATAGGCCCTACTGTCCTTTTCTTCCTTTAAACTCTCCAACCATGTCTAAATGTTAATTGCTTAATTTCTCTTTGACTAGCTCTTTAATTAATTTAATTTGGACAGTACTAATTATGCATATGCCTCGATCGAATCTTAATATATCCTGTCTTTCCAAGACATAATAATCAGATTGTCGATCATATTCTTGCAGCTAGCTAGCTAGTTAGGACTAGTAATATATATATGTACATATATATTGTAGTCGATCAGAGTGTGATTAATAATATTAATGGTGCTACGTAGTACGTACGTAATTATTATCCTGCATGGGGTTTATGAAAATTACCAAAATTTTCAAGAGAAAAGTTTGACTAAAATATAATTCGCTTGTGTTATTATTATAGCCAATGAAGCTGAATTATGGACAAATATATATGTTCGGTATATTTCAATTTGTTGAGAGAAATGCCATATTGAAAATGTGAAGGTCTGACTAGTGGCTTATGAATGTCTAGGTTCCTTCATTATATTAGAGCAAGTTATCTATGTGATGCACTCAAAGCCACACGTGCTCTCATGTCACACAATATAAAATTGTTCATGTGTTGGACCTAAAATGACATCACACGTGTGGAAGCATGTTGAGAGAAATCTCATATTGAAAATATAAGAGTTTGAACTACTCTTCTTATTCCTATTGGAATGGATGCTTAGATTCCTTTACAATTGGATCAGAGCGTTATAGAGCAACCAAGTTGCGCAAACGTAAAAAAAAAACAAATAAATCTCACAACAATCAACATCTTATATATATATAGTGGCACATCAATTGCAAACATATTATAACTGGAAAAACAATGACAAACCCACCAAGCTATAGCACTTATTAATATCCTAGCTAATAATACGAAACCATATGCATGTCAGTCGTCAGCTGTCACTAATCAGAATGAGTTTAATCCCCTCGATCGACTTGTAGAGAAGACTTGCCCAATATTAGTCCATGTCATATTTTCATTTAACTTTACGTACTCGATCATGGAACTTTACTCGTCTTTCTAGCATCTTACAATTGCTTTGTCAAATGATCAAATGATGGTATAGCTACATATATCGATCATGGAATATTATTACATTATATATGAAATTGAATCAATGGAATCAGTAGTGGGACAAATTGTGCATGTACATGCAATGACTTCCAATATATACTGCATTTGTGTCTTTTCCATCTTTTTAGTTGAGTGTACTTTGGAAACTTTGATATTTTTTTTTTGGGTTTAATTTGGTCATATTTAAGAGAATATTTTTGGTGCCGACACTGCATATATATCATACATGATCCACATTTAATAGTGAAAATTATACTTTACTCCCTAATGTTATATTCTCAAAATCCATTCAAAAGTCACAACTATGTCTCTATCACATACGGTCAATCTGCACCATAGCACAATATTTATATATGTTCAATATTCCACAAGGGCCTGATGTTTTGCTTCTTTTTAATACATTATATATTGGAGATCTTAATTAATCTACATTCCAGAGATTAATTGATCAAGAGGATGAGGCACAGGACAGCTATATTAGTGCCTTGGTCGATCTAGCTAGCTAGCTAGTAATAGCTGTTTCAATGCAAGAAAGAAAGTTAAAAAGAAAAAAAAAAAAGTTGCAGAAAGAAGAAGGAGAAGGCTTGTTATTTCTTAGTTCTCTATTTTGCTTAATCGTACAAAGCATTACAAGAGGCTTTTTTATGCTATGTTCTGATTACATCACAGCTGACAACCCTTCAATCATAACACCATCAAACAACTTCAATCTTAGCCCTTGAACTCTATAATACCATCGATCTAACAGCTAGTATTAACCATGCATGCATGAGCTGACTCATATCTAACTTGTGTTGGCTGGGATCTAACTCTGACTACAATCATCTATTCTTCCAATGGCAAGCAGGAAAGGACACATCATATAGAAGGTGAAATTGACTTCCATTTAATAAATATATGGGAAGTGATCAGTCACCAACAATTTCAATATCAGTCTGGCTATGATAACGTTTATATACAAAGGCCACTCACCATAGTACTTTCCAAGTATATGTGCAACATTCAATAACTTATTGAGCTTTGTGAAATTGCTGTCATGCATTCAGACCAGAAAAAGAAATTGCTGTCATGCATACAAGTTTGTTGATGACTAATTCACCAAAGAATAGTAATTGACCGACCTGATAGCTAGTTGGTTTTGTGATTTGCTCTGAACCAAAAAGTTGAAGAATCAAATTTAGGTATCAACAGAGTAGTTGACAAAATACATATGTCCTTTGTCATAAGAATATTTATATTCGCGTACGCAACATTTTTTATCAACTTTAGGGTCTTATAATTTGCGTGAAGAAAAGAAGAACAAGCATTATATGGGGTTGACAAAGTCTCAGCATCAACAAAGTTGAAAAGGGTTTTCAATAAATTGTCAATGTGGTTTGAATGCAAAATAAATATCCAGCTAGTGTTGTCACAAATGACTACATGCAATTCCAAAGTTAATTTCAACCACGTACACATTTGATGCCTAGCAAACAAAAAAAAAGGGGGTAAATGATTGCCAGAATCCAAATAGCTTATGATCTCCAAAGCACTTGACAGCTTTGATGGGCTGGGGATTTTTGAGAGTGAGCCTAATTAAGAACAATGGGCCTAGTATGGGCCCTAGTGTGGTCTTAGTAGTCTTGGATTAATTGAAGCAAACAATTGCTGTGAAATCATGAAGCACAAACCACCAAGGAGCAACTTGTGTTCATGGGCCTACAACATTTTGGACAAACCCTGATTAAGCCTGGGTTACCACTCTGAACCACTGAAATACCCACAGGTCCTACACCACCACCCTTGCCATGAGGGTTTGTGCAAAAGCCCAAGGAGCCTTTAATTACTCTATATTTTGTTATAAGAATAACGTTTGGGAAATTCTATTTAAATCTTATATCCAATCAATATATGCATTAACAAAATGACAATGACACGGGCTAAAAAGCGTGGAGGAGCCCATCAACTCTCTCTCTCGTAGTGCCCACAAGAAGAGGCTACCTGTCTCGCCGATGCCAAATCAGATGTCTATTGTTTCCATATTATGATATTATTGATGATATTATTGGGGCCTGATTTATATTCTCATTGTTTTATATTGCAATAAATTATAGGGTGATTTTTTTTAAAGCCCATTTCAAAAAATTTACTGTTTATCCAGCCTAGGCGCTACAGTGAATAACTTTATTTTCATTAGAGGATAATTATGCATTGTTATTGTTACATAGTAACAATGAAGTCACTGTTACTGTCGGACACGTTATTGGCAAACAATAACAATGACACATTGTTACTGGCAACCAGTAACAACCATAGTTTCACTTACATTTTCGATTCTATGTAAAAAAATTGACAGAAGGCCTTACATATTATACCAAACAATAACAATATAAACTCGAATATTCATAAAGAAAACACATAGTAGCTTGGCTCCCTGCATCTTGAGCACTTGGCTTCACACCATGAACTCTCTTGCAAGCTCACAAGCCAAGCTTGCTGCCCGCTTGCTCTCTGTTTCTCTTTGGGGTGTGCTCTTCAGTTCACTAAAGTGAAGAACCTACACACCACCAAAAAGACAACAAACTGCCTTAGCCTTCTTATAGCCAAAGTGAAGAACCTACGCACATGCTCCAATGGCATTGTTCATGTGAATT
Source organism: Purshia tridentata (assembly GCA_003254885.1). Classification (NCBI taxonomy): domain Eukaryota; kingdom Viridiplantae; phylum Streptophyta; class Magnoliopsida; order Rosales; family Rosaceae; genus Purshia; species Purshia tridentata. The sequence goes on from QANT01006499.1 coordinate 15,663, forward strand.
CTGGATCGTAACTTTTATTAGACTATGAAACTACATCCCATCAATAAGTGAAAATAGCAAAATATATAAATATGTGGATAGATCAGAAAGCATATATGGACAAGATACATAGTTAAATAACAATTAAAAACCCATTTGAATTTGGAATAACATATGAAGAAGGATATGTGAATGAGAGAAAGATACAATGGGAAGAGAAGGTGCCACCATCGAGTCAACAGAATTATATATGGCAAGCTTGGGAAAGACGTGATTCACTAACTGCTTCTGGTAGCTTTTCTATTCACAATGAAAAAGGCAAAGAAAAAAAAAACTTCCATTAAAACCAAAAGAAGGAAAATCTACACTACAAAATAGGAAAGTGAAATAGGTGATGAGTAATGGAGACCTTATCGAAGTGGATGGTGGCTGGATCTGGAAGCTCGTCTAGATCTGGGTTGTGCTTCATGGAGAGGGCGGCGATCTCAGTGAGTGTGGAGGAGGAAGATGCCATAGAAGTCTGATTGGTATGCGAGGCAAAGAGGAAAGAGATGGAGAGCGGGAGCAATGGAGATCGAGTGAGAGACGGAGTGAGATGGAGAAAACGGGGAATTGGACCGGCAATGTATAAGCTGGGCCTCCTGCAAAATGCAAAAAAGGGCATGGATCTTAAAAGTAGAGAATGTCTAAAAATGGGTTTTATAATCACTTACTTTAAATTAAAATCTTCATCTATTTTAATCTAAAGTCAAAGTACATTTTTTGTCCCTCTATTTTAATGAAATTTTCACTTTGCTCTTTGCTCTTTCAATTTTGACAATTTCAGTTCCGTGTACTTTCATTATGTTTGTAATTGGGCCTAAATAAATTATTAACTTTGTTTATTTGTTAGACATAAATATGACATAGAAGTTCATATGAATGGATATTTTAGATATTTTATGATTAATATAGTTTAAAAATAATAATTTAAAAAATTAAATAAAATACAATTAAAAAAGATAAAAAATTTAAACCAAATTAACAATTTGGACTTAATTATAAACGTAATCAAAGTACATGATTAAAATTTTCAAAATTTAAAGAACAGGATTAAAGTGGTGTGCATTTGGCCTTAATCTAACTTATGAATTCACCTTTACTCCCCAAAGATTTAAACCTTCACATTTGATTTTAATTTATTTTTATTCAAAAATATTGTAGAGCTCTTTTGGGGCTCGCTTGGGAAAATTCTTCGGCCACCTAGAGGCCCATAACCCGAGACTTAAAGGCTCAACATCAGCCACACCCAAACCCAATAACCCAAGACCCGCCAAACCTTGGCGCCTATTCAACACTCGTACAACGGTACAAGTGTACAACCGCTTCCTGCATTCCGAACGACGCCGTCTGTGGCTCCTCCGCTATCATCGTCGGCATCACCGTGCTGCTCTCGCCATCCGTAAGAGTCTTAATTTTTGTTATTTTAACCTTTCATATTGTTGGATTAAATTATGCCTTGATTTGCTTTAGGGGTTCTTCCCTGCTCTGCACCAAAATAGATAAAAATTATGCTGTGGATACTGCTAGGGCTTAGAATTAGGTACTTGTTAGAAAGCACAAAGAAGAAGAAGGAAAAGGGATCGATTAGGGGTTATGGTTTGGTTGCTTAGAAGCCTGAAAGTGAAAGATCGAATGAGTTTGAACCGGTCGAACCCCTCCATCGGATGGGGCCGAAATCACCGTTAAAGCGGACGCAGGTTTCCTTTTGATAAGAGAAAATGGGCCCAAAATCATCTAAGTATGAACATGCTACATTCTTTTAACCCAGTTGTAGACTTTTGTGCATATATCAATGATCTTAGGTTCCCTAGTCAGTTCTAATTTTCTGTACCTTGTTGCATTGTTGTTGTACATTTATGTATGTGCAGCAGTCTTATCCCAGTTAGCAACTTAGTCTTCTACAAATCATAGGCTGTTTAAGAATATGTTTTTTGTTTGTACAGGCAGACTCTACATGTTCTGTAGTTGTGTTTTTAACCCGCAGTGGACTGGCCTGATTGGGCCATTTACCTGTCTGCATTATGGTCCAGATTGGTTCATGGAACCTTCTATTTGCAGTAAAACTACCTGTAACTATCTTAGTTGCCAGTCAAACCATAGTATTGTTGAAGTGGTTGTGGAGTGCTATTAGATGCCATTGAGACAACCTTACTTGAACATGATCTGTCCTATAGGATCGCACCTTTTCAGTACAACTACAAACATTGTGTGTACTACTCAAAAATGTGTTTCACAAATATTTTGTTAATTAATTTTCTATCTAATTGCTTTCATTGCTAATTGTTAAACATGGTTTATTTTCAGGAAAATGGCTAAGTTGACAATTTTAATTAATTATGGTGGGAAGTGGGTTAATTCTTTGTATAAGGGTGGTAAGGCAAAGGCATTAGTTGTTTCTGACAACGTTACTTATGAGGAAATTCAGGATAGACTATATGGTCGTATTGGGGTAGACCCAAATGAATATGGAATTACAATAAAGGCTGTATATTGTGGAAAGTCTCTTACCTATCCCGTGGATATAGTAGATAATGATGATGTGTCTGCTTTTATTTGCGAAAGTCTTGCCCGAGACTGGAAAATTCCATTGTGCATTACTATTGAGCGTAGGGTATTTGCTTCCGAAAGTGGAAGTAATCACTGTACTCAACTTGGTCTGGCAACTCAAGCTACCAAATTTCATTTATTAGATCCCCATGCTGAACTTGAAGAACAAAATTCAATTGCATCCAATTCAGGTCCAGTGCCAGTGGACATCAACTCAGGGACTCAAGAAAATTTGGATTGTGGTATTGGATTGTTTCCTGATGTTCTAGAAAATGATAAGCAGCACGGTAATTTAGAAGTTGATGTGGAACATAACAACCTGCGATGTGTTGATGTGCCTCAGGAAAACCAGCAACTTGATGATGTGCCTGATGTCAACCTGCAATTTGATAGTGTGCCTCATGACAACTTGCAGTTTGATTATGTGCCTTTCCACAGTGTACTCGATATTCATGTAAACTCACAGAAAAAATGGTTAATACAATATTGAATGTGGATGGAGATATAGCACTAGGTTCATTGTATGAGAGCAAGAAGGATTTACAGAAGAAGTTAGGCCTTACAGCAATGAAAAACAATTTTGAGTTCAGAGTGAAGAAGTCCATGAAAGATCGATTTGAAGTTCGTTGTGTGAATGATAACTGCACATGGCGACTCCGTGCAACCAAGTTGCAAGACTTTAAGTATTTTGGGGTAAGGATATATAATAGTTGCCACTCTTGTTCATTAGATGCTATTCATCATGATCATCGACAAGCAAGCAGCTCCCTTATTGGTCAGTATATAAAGTTGAAGTACAAGGGTGTTTCATGCCTATATAAACCAAAAGATATCATTGAGGATTTGCGAAAAGATCTTGGGGTGAATATAAGTTACGGAAAAGCTTGGAGGGCTAGGGAATGTGCATTAGAAGATGTCATGGGATCACCAAAGGAATCTTCCGCTACACGTCAGTCATGTGGAAGATGCAAGATGGAAAGAATTCAATCTTGTGGAGAAGAGCAGTCTACAAGGAAGTGTGGGAGATGTGGTGCAACTGGTCATAACCGTCAAACCTGCAAGAACCGTATTACTATTCATCTCAATTCTGAAAGTGAGTGTGCTACTAGAACTGAAACATGAAGTTTCTTAGTTACTGTAGTAATTTATTATTTTAGAGAAAATGTGTTGTAATCTTTTTCTAATGCTGTAATCATCCTATGCTTTCATTAAATTTATTTTCATGACACTAATTATATTAATCTTGGAAACATTTTCAAACGAAATGGCTTTGAGTAATGTACCTGAAACCAATATAGAATAAAAATATGGTTTCAAATACTTGACTCAAAACTCTTTTGAGCCAGCTTGAAAAGGGTTTTTTGTACCCGAAACCATTCAATATTGTGAAATGGTTTTGAAAAAGACTACTTGAAACAATTTCATCCAAACCAAAATGGTTTCAGTCTCAGCATTTTGATATGTTTCTTCTTTTCCCTGTTCAATATCATAAATGATATTGAATAGAACTACTCAAAACCCAATCAGTCAGGCATGTTATGATTTTGAGTAGTCTTTTGACATCCTAAAAACGTTATTTCAGCTTCATAAACGCCATTTTTTCTGGAAACAACAAAGTGGGCGTATGCTTACCCACAAAAGAAACAGTACACAGATGGGTTATGATGCTTACCATGTACCGTGTGAAAAAGATGTAATTTTGGCGTCATGCTCCAGCAGTGGAAGAATGGTTTTGTGGAACAAGGTTTGCTCTCTGGCTTTTCTGGCACTGGTGAAACAGAGGTAAGGTGGTCTTTTTGTTTTGTTTTTGTTTTTGATTTTTTTTTGTCTCAATAGTATTTTAGTCAATTAAGTCAACCTGATAGAAATAAATAAAAATGAAAACAAAGAAAGAAACTGTAGGTAGATATAATTAGACAGGCTAATCTAAATCTTCTTAAATTAGGAGAAAATTTAATATTCCATATTTAAGGAATTTTATAATTTTAGACTTAGGAGTTAGGATGTTATTATGAGCTTTGTTAATTTCATTTTTATATGGTTTAACTTTAGTGTTTAGTTATTATAAGGCCATTTCCATATTGGTAAGTTTTGAAACAGAGTTTTTATCTTCTGCTGGTTTTGTTAACAATTAGAAGGATTAGTGGGTGGGAGTTCTCTGAAATTTTTGAACCTTTTTAAAATTATGCTTCTGTAAGATCATGACCTTCAAATGTATTTATATGTTTACAAAACCTGCATGCATATGTATATGCAGACAAGCATAAAAAGACACGTGCATGGATGCATGCACAGACTTCCTGACAAGGTGACCCAAATGAGAGTTTCAGTGTGAACCACACCCCGAAATAGCAAACCAAGTGAGGCCATGTTGTACTTGTACTTATATGGTTATACCGTTAATCCCTTACAATAAATGCAACCTGATTTAGATAACATTGGTCTAATTACTTAAAATATTGTAATCTAACACCATTTTGAGAAATATAATGAATTTAATAAGGAAAGGAGATTTAATCAAAAGAAGAAATATGCCAAGACTCAATTTTGCACTTGATGACGTTGATGCCAACTTAGCTCTTATGCTGCTGGTATGCCCTGCTGCATCCTCCTGCTTGGTGGAGCAGCTGAACCAAAGTGGGCCTGATTAGTCAGCCAATGTTTCCAGGTCTATGTGTAAACCTGATCCAATTATGGTGACTGTAGAACCAAGCTTTTTCTTACTAATTGATATACTTGGGTGGGTGTTTGGTTGTTTTAGTACCTTGTTGTGATGTATTTGAATCCCTATTTTGATGTGATTTACTGTGTAAGCTTATGAATGACAAAGATATATATGCATGCTTAGTACATATGTATATATCTAGTTACACTGAAACAGGCCATACCTGGTGTTGTTTCTGGCAAAGCAAGGTCATAGGGATAGAGATCTTGATATAGCTCTAATCTTATTATGTCTGCATAAAGTTTTTTATCATATACCAAACCAAGGTACACATATGAAACAGCTCAAGTTAACATTCCTCTATAGAATGTTATATTAATGGAAATTCACTAAACACACTAAGGGTGATAATGAGCTGCTGTCAGATATAGCATGCAAATGCTTGCGGAATTGATTTCTTAATCGACTTCTGCTCATAAAGGACACTTGACTGTTGTTGATCCTTGCATTGCTGGCATCACATTATTAAACCTTGTCAGAGGCATATGAATGAGTAACCAACATGCGCGTTTCTATTCACTATGCATCCACATTTAAGACTTGGTATGAGTTACCATCTTAAAGCCATAGGGATTGCTGACTAGTAAAGAAAGAACCATACCTCATTATACAAGTTAATGATATTGAGTGCATGCTTTCATCTATGTTTTCTTGTGACTTGCAACTTCCCAAATTACCCTTAACTGATTCAAATGTGTTAGTGACACGTTGTTTCATAACCCTGAAATGGTAGGTGTACTATTTGTCGTTCTATGACATTTTTTTTGCATGGTGTTGATTTATTTCCTTAGCATTTATGGCTATCCTTGATGCAGATTATTTCCGATAGGATTTCTTTAAAGTTTCTACTGCACCAAGCTGTTCTAGCAACTTTTTTCCATTTGTGCTTTCTGTGTGCTATTTTCTTAAATGAGTTTTATTAGAAATTGTCGCTTGTATTAATTACTCTTAACCACTATGACCTGTAGCTTCCCCCGCAAATTGATATAAAAAGGGGTAAGAAGCAAGGCACTCTTCCTCATCGCTTATTGTTCTTGCTCCTTCTTGTTTTATCTCTTCTTGCAAAAATCCCCATTAAGGGTCTCCTTCTTCACTTCAAGAATGAATTTCCTTTTGACCCCTAACAAAGAAAAGGTAGAGAAGAATGAGGGTGTCCCGTGCGCCTATTGCAACAAAGTGTTCAGCAATCCCCAGGCTCTAGGGGGCCATCTTAGGACTCATCAAGATGAGATCAAACTGAGGAGGAGCTCGAATTATCCTGGCCGTTTTCGCAACTCAGTAAGCATTACTAACAATACTCCTCAACCTCTCATTATGCCCCATCCTAGACATTTTTCAGGAGGTTCTGGGAGCAACCCAAGTACTCTCTTCTGTCAGGTAACTTCTCCGTTGAGGTTTTACTCAAATGAAAATAGCTGGGTTAATCTGAGCAATTTCTCTGGGAACAGTATGAGGAATGCTACAACTCAATTTTCTATGCCTCCAGAATTTTCATCTGGCAGTGGTCATGCTGAAATCCAAAATTCTGAACCTTTATCCTCTACATCATCTGCTCCATCTAGTAGCATAGTACCCACTAGTGCCCCTTTGGATCCTTCATTCTGTTTGGTCTCAAATGGTGTTTGTCAGTTTAATACTGATCAATTTCGATTTTTTAGGGATGGTGTGCCATCCTTTTCTGAAAATGCCATGTCAAACTTTCAGGATTACAACTGTGGTAAGCTTCCGTACCTTGTGAATACTGTAGCTGATCTTGATCCAGGTATCAGCTCAAATCAGTCACCTAGCCTCAAGGAAACTAATACACATTCCAGTCAATCTTCTAGCCACGGTAAAGGAGGTAAGAAGCGTTGCTTAGGTGAAGCCGGGGGAAGTGCTGAATTGAAAAGGCCTAAGGTCAACTCTGAGTATACAATGGAAACAGATAAGCCTTCAAAGAAAGAGCTTCTTCTTTTCAAAGATGTGGAGAACTCCTCTGGGTCAGGAATGTCTTCTAAGGCGGAAGAGGAAGAAAAAACAGATCTAGATCTATCTCTACATCTGTAGCTTTTATGCAAACTCCAGATCGACAATGGAAACTGATAAGCCTTAGAAGAGAGAGCTTCTTCGTTCTAAAGAACTCCTTTTTGGGTCAGGAATATCTGTTAATGTGAAAGTGGATGGCCAAACAAATCTAGATCTATCTCTAAATTTGTATCTTTGCACCTGCTTTATTTATGTAATGTCTTTTCTAGTAGTGAATCTATATCTGCACCCCTAGTTGTCTTTTGTTCTTAAACAATGTTCAATAGTTTATTTCTATGTTCCTTTTTATCCTTGAAGATGCCATTAATTGGTATTAAAATGTCAAATAAAGAAGGAAAGCATTTCCATTTATTTTTCCTTGCAGATAATTATTTTGTATTGAAATAAATGTATTGTGTTTATGCAAGTAGGCGGACATGGTTGTTGTGGCTGTGCCTCTTTACTTTGTTACTAATTAGTCCATCTTTAGTTTTGGTTTGTAAGCTTGGTGATATTATTGAGCCACTTCAAACATGCATGAAGCCTTAAGCATCTTGGATTATCATTGTCTAATAAGTATTAGCCTGTCTTGTATGAGGTTTTGGTTCAAATCTTGTTGTCCCTTTTTTTGTAATATCTTCTATTCTGCATAAAGTTTTCTGATTTATCTTACATGATTAGTAAGCCATAAGGTTATAACAACAAATTGATTTCTGCTATCTTGAATGCTGTTAAACAGTGGAGAAAGGTACCATATTGGTAACTTGTATATGGTTTTTTGCTTTCTCAGAAATGCTTGTTATTAATTCTTAACCTTCTGTAGACGCATGTCCGCAGAGAATTTTATCATATGCGCTTGAATTATTTTACCAAATATGTACTCTTATCTCTTTCTCATCATTATTTCTGATAGATACTCTTATTTCATCATTTATTTGATCGAGCTGACAATTGAACCTTACTAGTTAAACAGCAGCTTGCCTTAGAGATTCATTTAGTACCCGTAGCATTGGTTTAATTTGTTTTTCGATTTGTGGTGCTTGTATATTTGAAGCTAGTGGTAGCATGCTGTCTCTTGACCATCAGAATCCTATTTACTTGAGCATTTATTGGCATGTGTAGAACTGTTTCCCGTTTTAAAAAATATATGCCAGACTGGTTCAGAAATGGTCACTTATTTTCACTTTGCAAGTTTTTCTGTTCGTTTTTTTGCTCCCCACCCCCACTGTGTATGCAACCATGCTTGTTAATCAGAGTAAATTTAAGGCAATCTCATTGAAATGATATTGGTGTTCATATGATTTGCTTCTAACCGGCATTTACATATCTACTTCAAATTTGTACTTTCGCATGTATCAATTATGCAATGAATTTTTTTTTTTTTTTTTGTAAACATGGTGTTTGCCATTAAACCTCTGACAAAAATTCAAGTACAATATTATCTGGAGATCTTGATTTATTAAATATAAATTTATGTCAAGTTTGAAATTCATTGCAAAGTTAAAAATGTATATGATCTTTTGATCTATAGAAAGAGCATGATGATGATAGTAATGTGATGATAAGCACATTTGGAGGAGGCTTCATTGCATTATTCTTATAGAATCATTGCAGATAATAATAATTTGAAATCATGCAAAAAATCATTCTGTACTTACTTTTTATTTTTTCTTTCTTTGCTGATTGGAAGTTAGTTCTGTATTTTTGCAAGTCATGATCAAATATTGATGAGCAACTGCATTCTTTTGTCACAAGAAACCTCCTGTGGCTTGTCAATAGAAATTTATCCTATTTGGTTCTACATGGCAAGCATTTAATCAAGTTTCTGCTACTGGTTTTATGGAATTGTTTACGATGATTTTGCAGTTGCTGCTGCCTCAGATATATGCCTTTAGAGATGGGAGAACAACATAAGAGGATTCAGGTAGGAAATTTTCTGGGGTTACTATAGGTTTGATCGTCTAAAAAATGTCTCTTATACCAAGGTTTACTCCTGTTATGAATACACAGAATTCGGTTTACATTTTCTCTCAGCCTTCTGAATGCCTAGTTTAATGCTGCACTGGCAAGTAAAGTTCTCCATGGTTAAGTTTTGCAAAAAAGAATGCAAAAGTTGGAACCCGAGTCCTCTGACTTATTCTAATATTTCTTTCAACTATCTGGCCTTGAATGAGGAGCCTGGTCACCCTAAAACTGCAATTACCAATATACCATTCCTTAAGATTCACTGAATTTCACTCCCAACTTGGGAGTGGGGATGGGAGTTGCAGCTTAACCAGTTGGGTACTAAGTTACTAACCCTCTGATATTTATTGTGGTACACATTTGTGGAATGCAAGGATGTCATCAGTAGCCATTTGCTAACTTGCTAGTCAGAGGCCCAGGTTGCTTCAAACTATTGTTCATTCCTCACCAGAACCAGATGATTAACAATGTAAACCCACAGTAATCCAAAATCCAAATGATACAAGTATGAATCACAATCCTCATGAAAGTAATGGTTGTGATTGGTTGAACATCAACCAAACCTTTGCATGCAGAATTGGCAAAATTGCCTTTTTTGACAGTTGGGATCATCCCCCGTCACCTAACAAAAATAAGCAAACGAACCCAATTTTCATTTTCTTGAAAACGTTTAGAACTTTGTATATTTTGCAAAACAGGTTAATGTATACCTCATAAACATAAAACGAATACATCCAATCCAATAAGGATAAGAAAGGCACTATAGTAGGTTAGAAAATGACACGACTCCAAACCACAAAGCAATGACGTAAATTGGTTGGACTTTATATTGGGATTGAGATTGGGAGTCAAAAAGTTCAAAGGCAAAGAGCCATTGCTTGGCCATGAGCCCTCAAATCTCATTTTCATTAATTTTTTTATTTTGACCCAACCCAGTAAAATTCATGATACAGCCGATTGGAGAGTACAGCTCTCATGTAGCGATATGTATATATATATATATAAATAAAATATTTATTGTGTGTGATGAAATTATGTGTCTTTTTATCACATGACTTATTATATAATAAATAAAAATATATAAAATAGTAATAAAAACCCAAAAATAAAAATTAGACTGGAATGGGTATTTACTATTTTGGAGTCGCGGAGGTAGGTGTTAGCAAGCGACAAGATTATGTGTATTCAGTTAGATTCCCACTCGTCTTTCTTTCGTTATCAACATCATCACAAAAGCGTAAAGACCAAACGTATCTCTACATTTATTCCTCATCAACATGTTTGTAACCTTTGTTTATTCCTGAAACAAATGTTAAGAGGGCGACCACCACAATCACCATTCTATATCTTTCTTTTTTAGTTAAAAGAGAATATAATGGTATTTTCTCTTTTAGCCATGTGTTACCACCTCCAATGTATAAACTCAATCTTTGAGTCCAAAATATTTTTATTTATTTTTATTAGAAGAGATCAAAGTCTAGTAAAAAATACATGCAAGTGATAATTAAACTGATTTTTGGTTGAATAATTAAACTCAACACCTCGAGCATTAACATGTGTAATTGGAAGGTTTTATCTTAGCTTTATCGGAGAGTCAATCTTCCTTTTGAACCTTCTAAGTAACAGTGTACGACCTGCTACACCTTCATCAAGGCGCGTGAAAACTCACTGTCAACCTTCTTGTTTTTTGCTGAGCACTCTCCACCTCTGCCGAAGGATTCTGTCATTTTTGACAGTGTGCCTGACTCGCTCTTTTGCGCGTAGTGTTTCCTTAATCTAGAATCAAAGAATCGTGTTTGCCACATAATATAATAATAATGCAAATTTTTGGTTGATGAGAAAGAATAGTCTGATGGGTCACCCTGCCCATAAGGGATGCACCGATGCAATAACCAGAGCTCTCTAAATCTCATCAAGTCGCCATCTTTGTAGCAATCTCTCAGCCGTTTCTGGTTGTAAGTCGTTTAAAAGTTTCATTATCTTTCTTTTTTTGTACAATACAATTTATGTTCTGGCTTTAGTGGTTGATGGACATTGAAGCGGGTAAGCCCACAAAAAGTCCATTTCTATGTGAGTTTTAAACTGGGATATTGTCGGTGTTTGGTTTTTTGCACGATAAAAGACAAAAAGATTAGATTTTGGGCTGCTCCTGAGGGATTGCTTTATGGGATTCTGAATTTTGGGTGTCTTCAATATCTGTCGCCAGTGGATAAAATTTCATAGCTTTAGTTTCTAAATTTGGTGTCTTGATAGGCCACAGTGGTTTTGGTGTACATATAGAGAAGAAAAAGTATATTTTTTTGTTCATACATGGGAGTTTAAGTTTAGATGTTTTAGACGGTGCTTTGTGTGTAATTTGTGATTAATAATTGTGTAAAAGGGAGTTGGTGCTCTACTTTAATGTAAATTTGGATTTTGGGTTTCCTTTATAAGCACAAAATCTGTGAAAGAATACTTGAGGATTGGGGAGAAATTTGTCTCTCTGGATTGGGATTTGGTTCTGTTAGTTTTCTGAGTAAGAGTATTTGGATAGGCAAGAAATTGCATTTCAATAAGGGCCTCCTCAATTTTTTCTGAAGGGCCTTTATATATTTTGCTCAAAAGGAGAAAGATGCAACGGGTTCGATTGTCTTCCCAACAGGCACCCGTACACAAGCTAGGGGATTCTCAAATTACATTATCCCCTAAATTTAGGTTAGCGGTTATCCAATCTTCTTTGTTGAGTCCTTCACCAGAATTAGAGTTATCTCTTATGGGAGAACCCCTCATTCCGGGCCTTCCTGATGACGTTGCACTTAACTGTCTCCTCCGGCTTCCAGTCCAAAATCACAGAGAAAGCAGAGCTGTCTGCAAGCGTTGGCATCTACTGCTTGGTAGTAAAGAGCGGTTTTTCACTCGAAGAAAAGAAGTAGGCTTCAAAGACCCTTGGCTTTTTGTCTTTGCCTTTCACAAGTGCACTGGAAAGATTCAGTGGCAGGTTCTTGATCTCACTCATTTCTCTTGGCACACTATCCCTGCCATGCCTTGTAAAGACAAAGTTTGTCCCCATGGGTTCAGATGTGTTTCAATTCCCCATGAGGGCACTCTCTTCGTTTGTGGTGGTATGGTCTCTGATGTGGATTGTCCGCTCGACTTGGTCCTGAAATATGAAATGCAGAAGAATCGATGGACTGTGATGAACCAGATGGTAAGTGCTAGGTCTTTTTTTGCAAGTGGAGTGATTGATGGGATGATTTATGTGGCTGGAGGAAACAGCACAGATCTTTTTGAGCTTGACTCGGCTGAGGTTTTAGACCCCATTGAAGGGAGTTGGCGTCCTATTGCAAACATGGGAACAAATATGGCCTCTTATGATGCAGCAGTTCTTGATGGAAAGCTTCTTGTTACAGAAGGCTGGTTGTGGCCTTTCTCTGTCTCTCCCCGGGGTCAGGTCTATGACCCAAGGACTGATAATTGGGAGAGTATGGCTGTTGGACTGAAAGAAGGCTGGACAGGTTCTAGTGTGGTGATTTATGGCCATTTGTTTGTGGTCTCAGAGCTTGAAAGGATGAAGCTTAAGGTTTATGATGCAGATTCTGATTCCTGGGAAACAATACAAGGGCCCCCTTTACCAGAGCAGATATGTAAACCCTTTGCTGTGAATGCCTGTGATTGCAAGATATATGTCGTGGGCAGGAACCTCCATGTTGCTGTGGGTCGCATCTCAAGGGTTAGCCTTAAAGGCACTTGTGAGAAGAAGTGGCGATTTGGTGTTCGATGGCATGTGGTTGATGCGCCAGATTGTTTCTCTGACTTGACACCCTCGAGTTCACAGGTTCTGTTTGCTTAGCTTTTCAATCTCTGATATCATGTTTGGTCAGTTTGTATGTCCTTAAATAAGTTGTAGTTATATAAAGTACTAAAGCTATAGAGAACTAATGGCTGTGTGTAAAAGGGTTTTGGTGGTTATTGGAATGTATGTAAGTAATATGGTTGGTCCCCTTTTGTGTTTATTGTTAAGATGCCCCTGATGTTTTCCCTATGTTTCTGGATGAACTTTATCTGTAGCATGATTGTTTCTTTGTTTTCTCTTTATTGTTCCCTGAATATATAGCTTTAGCCCTGATATTTCCCAATTTCTTATTCTCGAGAATCTCCATATTCATCCCTGATACAGTAAAACATTATATGCAAGGGTAAGAAGGCACTTGCAACTTGAAATGGAACAATCCATTGAAATACACCTGTTGCAGTCTTGCAGATTACTACATGGAGTAGATGCTTTTTGGAAAAAAGAAAAATAATCCAGATGGATTGTTTTGCATGAAGCCGCAGTTGTTTTATTGTTTTGGTAGAAAAGCTTCTAGTTTTCCTTGTGTTCACAATACAATTGCATAGGTACAATTGGGGTCACTTGATTTCCTTGAACTAGTCCAACCTAAGCACCAGGTGTACATATATAACTATACATGGGTGGCTTTCATGCCGGAACATCTGCATCACTTTTTTTTTCAATATCAAAGAAAGGGTGAACAAATGAGCTGAAAAGCACAGCTGTCCTGAAACCAAAAACCCGAACTTCAGAATATTTGTGGTCCAAAAAGTCTTGGTTTGGGAAGGACACAGAGAGAATGAAGAACAGCTGCTGCACTGCATGTAAATCAGTTGGCAAACAGCGACACATACTGTGGCCACTTTCCCTCCATGCAAATAGTCTTTAACAGGAAATCAGCAACATGTCATTTTATAAGTAATATGATTATAAGATTAACAATTTTTTGAAGTAAATCTAATACTTAAATGAGACGTCACCCAAGTTTTCTCTCATATAAGCCATGGATTGCTTTAAGCATAATATAAATTAGATGTATCATACATATGCACTTGGTTATGGGCTAGGAGTGAGGGAAACGCAAATTATCATAAAAGCCTTAGTTTTTAAATTACTTATTCAATTTTCTCGGCCAAAAAAAAACAATTTATTTATTTAATGTGATAAATTTTCTAGTGGAAGCTGCTGATTAGTAGAGGTTTGGATTTGATGAGAGGGGCCTTAGGAGAGAGATTTATAGATGGGCTTTGATAAGCATTAGGCGGTCCAATCAGGCAGTCCATGAGTCCACTTTGCTCTGACCGAAGAGATCCGAAAGTCCAACTGAACCCGAACCCGTTTTGTTTACAACGAATTCAATGAGTGATAGCAAAGCAAATACTGAATTCTGAATTGAATAGAGGAAGCAGAATAGAAGAAGAGGAAAATGGGAGCAATAACGAGCGCAGTGATAGCAATAGTGGGAGTGGTGCTTGGGTGGATCGCCATCGAGATTGCCTGCAAGCCTTGCCTTGAACAAGGCCGAGGAGCCATTGATCGCAATCTTAATCCCGATTACGATCCCGACGATGACGTTTCATCCGATATCCGCGCCCCTCTCAACCCTCCAACCTCGCTCCTCGACGACGACGTTTCCGATCCCAAGCCTGCTGTCTCCACCACTACTCGTACCGATGCAACCAAGGCCGTCTGATCAAACACTCAGTTTGTTGTGAGCTTCTTTTTTATGTTTCCAGATAACTATGGATATTATATGATAAATGAAATTGAAATGGAATTGTTTATTGTTTTTGAAATCGGATGAATTGTGGTTTTCATTGTAATCCTACTTTTTCTTTCAATGGAACTTGAAAGCGATTCGAAAATTGAAACTCAATTCAATTATTTTGTTATTACGAATGTTTGTTCAAAGCCAAAAACAAGTGTTCAACCGTGCAAGTTGCTAGCATTGCCATTTGCCACAAAATCAAACACTAAACGAACATCAAAGCATGGACTTCATTCACAGCGCTATTAACTTAAGGAAAAATTGCGACAGTGTTTGTTCATGAGATGTTGATAAAGGTCGCAATGCCGTTTGAATTGAAAGCAAATACGCGACTGAAGACAACCCCATAGAACGCAGTGAAGAAGCCAAGAGTCAGAGAGATTTTTTCGTTTCTTTGTTTATATATAACCCTATTTAAAAAAAAAAACAAAACAAAACAAAAATATCTGCAATTCATGAATGTGCTCGACTCTTTGGCAGGAATATAAATATGAAAAAGGAAGACTAAATATTCTTTACAAAAAGTATCGACTGGAGAGACAAAAATTGAAAATTACAAGTCACTGTACATAAATCAGAAGGGACTTGTCTGGACGGGAATGGACAGGACATGCCTGCCTCCTGCCCTCTTCTCTTCCTCCTCCTGAGCTTCTTCAAGATAGAAGTCTTCCCGTGTCATTTACAAGGGAGAAACTTCAAAAACTTGCAGCATGCTGGATCTTGTTACGCTAGGTAGTTGTAAATTTGAGGGTTGTTCTTGTCCCGTTCCAAGTACTCTCGGTCAATCAAGCTTTCAATCCTTTTCTTCAAATCAGCCGGCTTTATCGGAAATTTAAGCTGCTCACCATAACAAACACAAGCATAAACACATGATTGTAACCCAAGATGCCAGCAGCCCCATAAATGCTCATTTATAAAAGCCGAATAAAAAGAAATATGTCGTCTTTACCTGCTGGAACAGTTCCGTTATCAGAAGAGTGTGACTCAGCACCTTCCTAGTTTTCATTATCCGAACAATAGCAGCATCAACCTGCAATACATAACATAATTCAAAATTGTCAATTACAAAGACCACAATCTATTTTGGAATTTGGGATGAGGCTAGCATGTGCATAGCAACAATCTGGGACATAAACAATGGTTAACCTGATATTGGCGGTCTTGAAATACTCTTTCTGTTGTGCTCGTGTTCTCCTCCACTGTTTCCTTCATCTGGATTGCATTTACCTGTATGCATCAAAATAATTTAAGCTCCATGTGAGTGGCAATCTAAAACAAGGCAACTCCAAGATATGGTCACCCTGTAGTGTACATGAGTGGCTTGTATAAGGTGATATTGACAGAAAAATACTTCGTATGTACAAATTCACTGTTGAATTTTCTCAGGCTTATTTCAAGCTTTAGTGTATGCAAAGCTTGAGGCCTACTGATAATCACTGTTAATATGTTACTACTGGACATAAAAACCAATGTACCTTTATACGGTAGAGAGGAGCAGCAAATCCATCATTGAACAAAAATGAATCGTCATCCTCCACATCTCTCCCTTTGGGAAACTGTAACACATATTTAAAAAGGAAAAAACACAAAAGGTAAGGAGAAGACCCAACCTTTCCAATTATGTTACAAATAAAAGATTTTACATACAAATCCAGTAAAAGCATGAACACCCAGGCACCCACCTTTTGCAGGACACGAACTTTTCCACATGCAAGGGACTGGAGGGTTCTTTTCAGTTCCTTCTCCTCAATACCAGTTGAATCTTTAATATCTTGAAAGCTTAGCTTCTCAGCATCATTAAACAGCATCAGAACGACAGTCTGGAAAGACAACCAATTATAATTCATGCTCTAGGTACAATTTACAGAATACTACAGAAAAATAAAGATTTAATGCTATAAAACAGAAGAACTATTGGCCTAGAAGTGACCAACCTGAAACAGAGAAACCGCAAGCTCCTTTTTGCCTTTAGGAAACTCTGCTTTCAACACACAGTGACCTAATGAATTTTGCCACATTAAACGCCTGCCGCTGTACTTGCTCAAGTAAAACTCCTTGAAAATATCCTATTGCACAAAGCAAAATGATAAGAGTCAGACAATTATACAGAGCACATCATCACCACCAGCAACGAAAGCTGTGTCATGTAGCATGGACTGAACCTGGTATACATTCAACTCATGAGGAAGTCTAACATCCATGGGAGGATATGTTGGCCAGTACCTGTATCAACCACCAAAACACCAATTAAATTCCATGGGGACATGGAGTGAATCAATAATATAAATACACTTGAGGCAAGATTTAGGTAAAGTTCCTAATATTAGGTTCCTTAGGTTATCCCAATAATTCCATTTATAAGATATTATGTGCAAAGATCAAAATGAATTTGTAAAAATATATATCTTGTTTAATAGAACTTCTTCAAATGAAAATGACATGTAATTTAACCAAAATTGACCACATGAAGGGTTTCAAAGTAATCAATATATTATGAGAAAAGTGAGTGTTTAGATTAAATATCAAAATTATTGAAACACATTGACTATTTGTAGACTTAACATCTTTAGTCAGATTCATTCGATTATAGTCTATGATCTTCAATTTTGATGCATAAAGAGTCATTTTTAAGGGGACTTATTGAACACAACATCAGTAACCGAACAAAAACTTCTCACGCATTTCAAGAAAAAAAATTTAAAATTTTGAAATATACCCCGTCGTAAGGACATGAACACTCATCTCAATCCCTGATGGGAGCTTTGTCCTGGCCTGG
Source organism: Purshia tridentata (assembly GCA_003254885.1). NCBI lineage: Eukaryota > Viridiplantae > Streptophyta > Magnoliopsida > Rosales > Rosaceae > Purshia > Purshia tridentata. The sequence continues at coordinate 33,280 of QANT01006499.1, forward strand.
GATGATTGTTTGAATGACTCGTTTATCTCTTTTGACAATTCAATATCCTGAAGAAGAGTAGATGAAAAGCATGCAATAGAAATATTATTATTAAATAATTCATACAATATTTGCCACAAAAGCTCATATGGTGAATCACAAATCCATGCTCCGCATAAAGTGATTATGATTACTCCTAAACTAACTACAGGAGCTCATTTACAAATGGACTTGTTAATATAGAATATTAGCCTAGTGCTATGTCCACTTTTTTTGTTACCCACAAAAAGAGAAGAAAAAGATCACTACTCATAAGATGAGCAAAAGTTGAACCTCATTATATCTGATCTTAGATATACCTCTAGAAGAGGATTGCAGACAACAAATTTATGAGTGAGCAGTAATAAATGTTTACTGATTTTAGATTCCAAATATAGCACTACGTTTGGCAGCCACTGGTTTCAATTTTACCCCAAAAATGTGTTCTAATAATCAATCTGATGAATTTCAGTCCAAAAAATAGATCAGAGGCTGGGCAGTTGAACAAGTTCTGCCATCCCTACTTTTGGCATCAAATACTGAGAGACAATATTAATAATCACTAATCTTGAACATATATTTCATACAACGTAGCAAAAACGCACACCTTAAACATTCCTTCAAGTTTGTTCGTAAACTGACTGCCACACTCAGTCTTCAGCTGTACAGAGATAAAATTTTGTTACTACAATCAAGCAAGTTTGTCCGCCAGGTATGTAAGTCATAGAAAAGAAGAAACCATCATTAACCTTGGAAATCATAGATTTCTCTGCATCAATAGAAGCACTCTTTCCCAAAAGAAGCCTTTTTGCAAGATCCTTCTTATAAAATGCTTCAAACACATCCTTACCCTGGATTAGCAAGAAAGAATTTTACAGAAAAAATAATCAGAAGTTAAGGTAAAAAAAAAATTGCAAACACCGGTAACAGAAAAAATGTACAAAAGAACTGCTGGTTAATCCAAGAGCCAATTTTTTATTTTGGCCATTAGCACATAACTCTTACCTGTATAAACCTGAATAAAACCAATACTTTATCGAGTGTGCCCTCCAATTCCTCTTCAGAAGTACCCTTATTCCCAGCACGAAGCTTCTCATCCAGAAACTTTGCAATCAGCTCAGCAGGTCGGTTCTATCATACGAAGAACACTCTTAGCTCAAATATGCCAGCACAAATTAGAAATGATGAGAAACTGATGAATTCACTTTTTAAAAAAAAGATGAGATACTGATGAAAATTGAAATGCAAAAGCAGTGGAAAAGGGGGGAAATTACATTGAATCAATATAGTTAGATTCAACTGATAGATACAAAGATTATATGCATGGTTATTTATGATGGAAATATTACAACGTCCAAATTCAACTGATATTTATCTTCACCAACTAATACTTTGCTACTTGTGCTTTTTCTATCTTGCCGCACTTCAAAATCACATCATAGATGATGGGTTCATTTCCTCTTTTAATTATTAAAGAAAGAAACATAGAAAACAATGGGGAAACTGAATCAGATGAAATGTTACCTGACGGAGATTAATAAGATGCTCGAATGCATCCTTTATTGTGTTGCAAAATGCTTCATTCTTGAAAAAGCTTTCTTCCCATATAGTGTCAAGAGAAGCCTTAAATTCCAAAAGGGAGGCAACCATTTCTTTATCCTTTTCTTCATCCATGATCATGCCCTGCCCTGTCCTCCGGATGTATGAGCTAAGGGCTTGCCTCAGTGATTCAAGGGCATTGACTCTTGAAAAAAGGGTGTACATCCTTTGAAGGTCCTCAATGCGATTCCCATCCATTAACATTGTGAACCCCTAGAATATATATAAGAAAAACCATAATTAATTAAATTCAAAACATAGTGGGAGAAATAATTAAGGCTAGAATCATAAAATTCGTGAGCAGAAAAAACCTTGTCGAGAATGGCAGATATATGGCGATCTAGAAGCTGCTTTTCTGCAGTTGCGACTAATGGCTTTCTTGTACTTGCATCCAAGTAGAGTAAACATCTTTCATGTTCCTCATGCAACCTTGTCTGCAACATGTTATCCAAAAATCTCCAAAGGTAGGCATAAGTCATCATAGAGTCAAAGAGACAAGCTAGATAGGTGCAAAGTAATTGAAACAAGTCATATTATATTAAAAGAAAAGGAAATATAAGTATGAAGAAAAATATTGCATTGAATCAAATATGCCAGAAAGATTAGAGAGAGAGTATCAACCTCCACATGCTTCAAGTAATCTGGAACATCTGATTGCTGCATGTATTTCATGCCTTCAGCAGCATAAAATTCGGAAGTACACTCAAGAAACGGCTTCTCAAAGCTTTCCGAGTAGATTCCTAAAGCTGTAAACATCTTCAACAGATGGTTAAGTAGAGTCCTAGCCACTGCTTCACCTAATCTGAAAAACCAAAACCACAACATTGCAGATTACTAGTTGCAAAAGTACACCCAACAATTTAATAAAGAGACTTCAAATATGTTAATAGATCAATGTTCAAGTCTCAGATCATGAATCTTGATTAACACCTGGGTGGAAAATCCAATAGAAGAATATAGTGAGCACATTTTTCACTTGGGTGAGGACGAATGCTTAGGATACTTTTTTGAGAGAGAGAGAGAGAGAGAGAGAGAGAGAGACCAGAGATCAGGATGTAGTAAAGCAAGAACTAGTAGGTCTGCAGATATGTCATATGTGACTATTGTTTAGCTTTACCTTTCTTTCTCGATCATTCTTAAAAGGCCAGTGACAGTTTTGTGCTCAACTTCTGGAGACAGTGAAAGATGTTTGCGAAAAAGCTGCAACCCCATGTCCCACAATGAACGCACATTTGGTGTTTGTTTCACATATGTTCTATCAAGATATAAGGCTATACCACGAATCATCAACATCTGGTCACAAAGGTCCTGCCAGCAACTCTCGACAAGTGATAAGAAAACTACTAAATCAGGGCTTTGGCCAACTAAAGATTGCAGTGCTGCAGCTATGTGTCTTTCACACTCCTTTTCAATCCGTTGATAAAGACTTCCTCCCATCTTGTGCAGGCAAAGATCATTAACAGCCTGAGATAACATAATTTGTTTGCCGTGAATTCCTTATGCATTAACAGCCTGAGAGAACATTATTTTCAAATTGCAAAAAGCTATTGCAATCCAGACAGAGAGAAATATGGTTGATTCTACCTGATAAAGTTTCTCCAAGTCACATGAATCCGGTTTCTTTAAGAATATAGCACAAATTGCTGACTTCAGCTTTGCCCATGTTTCCTCTTCAAAATTTGTGGGTATTGTGGGCTTACCTTCACAAAGGCAAAAGAAAAAATGAACATGAAATATGTCAGTAACCTTTTCAATATCTACTGTAAGTTATTTCAGATTTCAAACTTTGCCCCTATTAACAGTTTCCCACATCAAAAAATATTTTGTTGGTTGCCCAAAATTTAATAGGCATATACAACGCAATGAATAAATAACTTATACGGCTTATGGGGTATAATATTACGTTGTTGCAACTTCATAACCTCTGCAGATAACATGAGAACATGATGCGCATGAAGAGCGGATATGTGAACATGAGACAGTATGCATAACTATATTATCTCAAGTACAACTTCCATTACCAATTAATACTTAATGATAGTAATGCACAAAGATGACAGATCTCATAGAACAGACAAACCATAACTTAATAACTTGGTAATTCATATGTTGCGGCTTGTTGCCAGACTATGAATCCGGAACACACAATCTGACATAATTTCACCTAATCAATCATAATGATTCACAGTGTAACAACATGACAAGACAGACTTTCTGCAAGAGAACTATTTCATATTGAATATATATCTATATATATATATATATATATGCCAGTACTAGATGCTACTGCAATGAAACCAGGAAAAGATGTCATCCTTAATGTAAACACTATAAGTTTTGTCAAGTTAATGGAGTGTTGTCCACTGCTATGTCAACTTCTAAATAGCACCCAAAAAAGCATAAAGATTAATTTAAACCTACTAGTGCCACAAAACGGCAGATTATAAGCTCAAGCTACTGTGTCATGTAAAACCCTCATGCTGAAATCTAACTCAGATTACCTTAACCAAAACAGTAACTTTCCTAGTTCAGTCACTGACCATATTGTGGTCACATAAGCACTTGCTATAAAAATCAGCTACTCAAACACAGTCACCCTAAATGAAGTATTTTTCATCACAAGCATCGAAATTGCGTAGGGCACACATGAGATTCGAGCACCAAAAGTTAAAATCATTAGCAGCTAAATTAGCTTGTAACAAGGAAAAGTATCTAGATCAAAAAGATAAAAGAAATTTCTGAGTTCCCACCTTATAAATGAAACAAATTGCAATATTCAATTTCACCTAATGGTAGAACCTAACTTAAGAAATCGCCTTAGTCCGCAAAAGCCGAAGCAAAATCAAAGATCTTATCCAATCCCACAAAACCTAAAAATAACTATCGAATTACAGAGCAACAAAATTAGGCAAAAAAGGTGAGAGCTTTTGGGATCGAGAGAAGCAGTACCTTTGACGAGCTTGATGACGAGCTTCTTGGCCGGCTGAGGGGGCTGGGCCTTCTTGCGAGCCAAATTGGCGGCGACGGCGCGGGAAGAGGGATCGTCGGGCTTGAGATCTTCGTCGAGGGCCATGGAAGAGGGGTCGAAAACGACGTCGCTGTCGTCGGAAGAGGGGTTGAAGTCCGGGTGAGTGTGAGGATGGTGATGGTGGTGGTGGAGGCCATTCTTGTTGTTGGGATCGAGAGAACAGGCCACGGCCTGAGACTTGGCCTTTTTCATGGGTGGGCCTGCGGAGGTGGTGAAGGAGGAGGAGGAGGTGGTGCTGGTGCTGGTGCTGGTGCTAGTGTTGCTGGCTGAGGAGCGTTTTGTGGGGTGAGACATCAAACTCATCAACAGCACATTGTAAGTGAAAGAGATAGCGAGCGAGCGAGAGAGAGAGAGAAAAAGAAAGACCAAAGCCCAAGGGAAACGAAGATTTGAGAAGAGCCAGCAAGCTGCTGATAGCCCGATATGAGAAATAAAGACAAAATGATCAAAATTGGAGCCTTTTTTTTTTTTTTTT
>QANT01006499.1:38413-59783 GCA_003254885.1 Purshia tridentata
TTTTTTTTTTTTTTTTCGGTGTCCTTCTAAATGACCAACATTTTGGTGTATGGTTTATATTTTGTCGATGTAATCTTTTGGTTACACTTTTGCCTATTGATATGGTATTATGATTCACAGGATAGGATTTAATGCGGATAAACAATAACTAATTATGAATGCGGGCACGACATTGTATTAACACATCATAAATTAATTGTAATATATTATGAATTGGTTACAATACATTTTAATTTCATAATATCAGCATTATATTGGCGTTTGGATTCATACTTATTTACTGTTCATCTAAGGCATATCTTACCCCGTATGATTCACTTTATTGTGCAAAATTGTATTTGGAAATAATCATTTTTATACTATGTTGATAAAATGGTTAGAAGTACCGAATTGGCTTGAGATTGAAGGTACATAATGAAAATATATAACTATTGAACCCAACAGTTGGATTTCCTAAAAACTGGTCATGTTTCTAAATAAAACAACACGTCGCGCATCCATTTCCAAACTCCAAATAGCCTAAAATTCTTTTGGGTGATTTTATGAACACTTAAAAATGGTCTCTAGATCACTACACTTCAAATGTTTTTTTAGGCCTGACACTTCTAATTGTAATCTTTAATATTCTACGACAAAGACTCTTTTTTAAAAATTGTCAAAAACGTTTTTATATTAGATACTTTAGTAGTGTTTGACATAAATAAATGTGTTTATGGATTATAAAAATATTTTTAAGTAGGTTTTTGATGAATATTTTAGAATTTTTATAAAAATTTATCTATATGCTTCTAGACGTGCGTTTTCCAAAAAAGCGCCACTGAATGTCAAACGGGTTATAAGCCTGACAGCAATTGAGTGATTAGTATCCGGTTGTGTACAGGCCACAAAACAAAGAAGAGAAGAAGTCCATTGTCCGAAACAACTTAAGGGAGAGTGCGGCCCAGTTTAGTATATAACTTTCTTCAAACCAAGTAAGCGGCCCAGTTGGCTCAGCTTAGTTTGCTTCTAAGGAGCGCATCATTTGAGCCGTAGAAGTACTTTCATAGAATGAGCACGAATAGTACATGAAAACCAAATCCACAACAAATGGGTGGGTCTTATCTACTCCCATGGGCCCTACCCGAATAAGTTTTCAAAGGACCACTTGATATTTTATACATTTTATATTTTATTGTATTTATTAATTGATTAAATTAGAATCTCTTCCCTTATAGTATTATGATTTATTAGAAATTAGAGGTGTGAAATTTTGTATTCATTCTCGTGTCATATTGAACCATTGTCGTGCCTGATGAGATGAAAACTTAAGTTCAACTTGATCTATTTATTTGTTTCGTGCTCATGTTAACTTAACTCATTTTGTGCTTGTGTCAACACAACTTATTTACGTCTATGTTAAAAATTTGAACAAATGGAATGATTAAAATTAAACACTTATTATGTGTGAGATTTTCGTTAAACATAATTAAATTAAAAGAGAATCATTAAACATAGAGTTAATTGTTAATGACAAATTTGATTGAGTGAATGATATCCAGCCTTTCTTTATTGGAGCACTAAGTGATGAATTTAAATATTATGGAGTATAGTTGATTAATTAAAAAAACAATAATGCTACACTTATTATATTTTTATATCATAATTTTATACCATCTTACATGACAATTTATATGGCATTCATACATTGGACACTAAAAAAATAAAAATAATAACCCTAAAAATAAGAAAATATCATGTTGAATACAATAATGACACATAAGATGGTATAAAAAATATAGTATAAAAATATAGTAAGAATAGTATTATTGTTAAACGAAACTCACCCGATATGATAAGGTATTTTGTTTAATCTTCAGCTCCGACATGATGACCAAAATATGCGACCATGGTAGTGGTAGATGGGTCACCCACCAGCTGCCTAGGCCAAGCTAAAAAGCAAAAAGTAATAGGCTTGAGAGGCTGTGTTACCTCTTATCAAGAAATTTACAATTCTCTAAGACGACCATACCAATAACCATTCCTGCTTTTCCATCTTTTGCTCAATTGGCTTATCTTATCATGATAACGTGCTTTGTTTCAAAAATATATCTTACCGTTCCTAACATGCATGGCTCTCAGGCTACCGCTAGAGCGATGACCCACTGACCCTTGCTTGATTCAAAGTCTGCGACTCAGAACGAAGGACAATTTTAACTCATATTTCAATTAACCTGATCGAATTGAGACATATATGGTGATGACAGAACATGAGTCTCATAGTTCAGTCGAGTCTTAGCCTATATAATATTATGTCCAAAATATTAGATATATAGCCGATGATCCTGTCCGATCCTAGCTGTCCATTATTCCCAACAAACCAAAAGAGACTTTAAAATGCATGGTTCATGGGTGACCCTTAATTAAAAATAAGCTACAATGCATGCATGCACGCAAGTGTAGAATGATAGGATCATGGAAAAGAAGCATGTCTTTGAGCAAACACAGACATGTGCATCTGCGTGTGTTCAAATATGAATGAATGCATTTGCACCACCTCATCACTAGCTAATTAGCTCTCCATCACTTTTCAGCACAGCAGTGCTAAGGCCCCTTTTCTTTCTTCTTCCATGATGCTTCCTCTTTAACAAAAGCTAGCTACCATTTTGGCCAAAAACAAAAAAACAAAAGCTAGCTACCATATTGCATGTTCTTTATAACAAAAACTTCTTTTGGATTGGATTTCGATCCCCTCCCTTACGTATATAAATCCTTTTCGACCCATCAAAATATAATAAAAGGGAAAAAGCTAGCATTGACGTTTGACCACCTAATAAATTAACTAAGGCCACGCATGAATATAAATGGTGGGTCGAACTTCCTCTGATCCCATATATATATATGCATTTTCTTCTTTTTTTTGGGAATGAGAAATGGAAAAAGATGTTTTCAATTTATTTTTTGGGTTTTTGGGGGTACGATCTTCCATATCGATCATATCAACAAATCTTTATAAGATTAATCCAAAATCATATTAACGAGAATTAATTAAATTAATTTCAAATTTTGGAATCGATTTTAGAAAAGCTAATTGGATGATTGGATCAGAGAAATATAGAAGCTAGGTAGGTGGAAATTAAGAGATAAAATGATGTATGCATGCTTTAAAGTGCTAATGACTAGCTAATTCCAAAAGGTTTGATGACGAAGAGGGAGTGGTGCGCTTTTAATGAAAATAATTAAAGGGCCTTTCACCTTTGAAATGTGGGGATTTAAATATTTCTTTTTATCTCTTTTAGCAGTAATACTGAGATCAGATCACATGCTTGGCTGAATGGCTGGGGATTATCACTTGGCTCACTTTGTCAACAAAATATGGTATAAAAGCTAGAAACTTGAGGTAGCGGCAACTTGACTTGTCTCTAGTCTTGCAGATCAGATATTACACAAAGTAATTTATCAAGTACTACACACTTCACTTATCCATCGCTGCCTGCTAACCACACCAACCATGTCCCACCTGCTAATCTAGATATTGCAGTCGACATATACATCACTAACAAAGAGGAGGAATATTAGTCCCAAACCTCCATAGCTCCTCTTTCATAATGATGTCATATCACCTATCTGTCATATATATATATACACGAGCTAGATTTTTATGGTACAAAAATTAATTATTAATTGTATGTGATCATAACACATAACTAAATTTACTCTAAAATTCACCAATTAAGCTTCCGGCCTGCAAATAATGGATAAAATTAAGTTTCAGAAGCACAATATAAAATAAAAATATTATATATTTTTGTCAAATATTATTATATGGATAAGGCACATTTTGTTTGATATCTCATGCAATATACCTTTCCAACCCAAACAATCACTGCCGACAGCAAAGCTCTGATTCTTTCCATCCAAACAATTTCGTGATTTGATCAAATTAAGCTTTAACGATAGATTACTTTTCTAACATGCTCCATGATTAGATTTTAATCACTAATTCTTCAGAAAAAGATAAATTGCTGCATATGAATTGTTTCTTAATTCTGTTTTCTTAGCTAGCTAGCTTTCCATGCCCAAACTTAGTCCCTGTATTTTTTCTGCACATGTTGCAAACTATAGGAAGCTAAATTTGACTGTGTAATGTATTTGAAGTGGGTCCTCAAAATGACAAGTTTACGTCTTGAATTTATGCAAGGCAGCTGCGAAAGCAAAGAAAAGAAACATAAGTACGTAGGATATACACTCACTCGTTAATTTGTCTTTATCATTCCCACGTATTAGAGTCATTGAAAGTCAATCCCTTATCGATCTATATACATATAACAGATATGGCTGCCCAACTTTTTTCAGGATTCATAGGCTAGGGTAAGGGGTAACCCTATATAGTTTACCTTTGAATTTTCTCACTAAATATAGACAGACCCAATATTAATGACATGTATATGCACTTGTTTGTCGCCTTCTCTAAAGTATTCTTATCACCTTTATTCTACTACTTGACCAAATATATATGTATATTATTCCACCATACCATGCATATGTTTTAATTAGGATCAGATTTTTACTGTTGCATTTTCATTACAGTAAAAACTATATATTTTCACCATTAATCAGGGTTTCCTATGCAGCTCTCAAATAAAAAGAGGGGAAATAATTTCTCTTTCTTTTTCGTCTCCTCCTATATATAAGCTTAATAATTTGTAAAGGCTGGGCATACTAGCTTGGGGTTGTTCTGGTTTAACTAACTTTAACCATGCGCCAATACGCTTTAACTTTTAACTAGTGCAAGTTTGCCAAAGTGTAGTTAAAAAAAAGATAATTGTGATTCATGATTCCATAGCAAAACCAACTTGGGTTTTTTTGATTCATTTCATAAGCATATAATATGATTTGGTCTTAATTATATGCAATTGTAAAGTTCATATCAAACTATTTGTTTTAAGGGCTTTGTTTTGTTTAGTAATTTGTTTTTATCTTTTTACATGCATTTGTGTAAAATTGGACTCGAACTCACTTTTCATTGTCTTTTCTCCTTTTAGATAAAAATTTCACTCTTCATCCCGATTTTTAAGATTAAAAAAAGATTATACTACCTAAAAACAACATTATTCATGACAATCAAATAATTTACATGCAACTTAATGCATATAATAAAGATAAAATTGAAATTCGGGCTTGGGTTGGGTGGGTTGAAAAGCCAACCCAAATTCAACCTGAAATACTTGGCTTGAGTCTTCAATTTGAACTCAACTATGGGAAATTCCATGAAAAGGTTGAATTCGATTTACTAAACCAAATTATAACATGTTTAAATAATCATGATTAAAAATAGGGATTTGTGCAAAAATATAATAATGTTTTTCACCACCGTACACCCTAAGTTTTTTTTGGACCCCCAAGTTGGTCTCCCCCATATTTAATCTTAACTTAACCAAGTTAGTGGGATTTTCCCTTCGCTTTTATTGGAAGAAAGTGGCTGCGTCTGGGGGCATTTTGGTCCATATGAAGTTGGGGAGTTGCGTGGGTTGGAAAGAGACAAGTCGGCCAGTCCAAAAGATACCATCGAGTCGAAGAAATTAAAATGGGGTCACCGGCAACAAGTCATTTAAAACCAGTTAAGAGGTAAGAGCCAAAGACAACATTGCAAGGCAAGCCAACGCTAAAACCTCTCCAACCCCCAAAAATTTCAACCAAGAAAAGAAAGGAATTCTCAGCTTCTTCTTCTCCTCTACACAACTCTATATCTCTTCCTCTCTCTCTCACTTTCTTCCCCATTCTTCAAACTACTCTCTCTCTCTCTCTCTATGGCAACATTTGTTAGCAGAGTTGCCATGATCAAAGTTTTACTTCTATTTTCACTATGTTTCCCAGGTACCCTTTTCGTTTTTCCTTCTTATTGGCTTTGTTTTGTTCATTTGTTCATGTTTGGTCAACAAGATTTCACTAATGTACCTTCTGCTTAATTTGGTTTTTGTGTGTACAACTTTTACAGAATTTGGTTCCCTACAAGGAGTTGCATCACTTGGCATAAACTATGGCCAAGTTGCCAACAATTTGCCACCACCCGAGAAAGTCCTCGACCTCTTGAGCTCCCTCAAGGTCACCAAAGCAAGAATTTACGACACCAATCCGCAAGTACTCACAGCATTCGCCAATTCTGGCGTTGAGCTAATGGTGACAATCGAAAACGCAATGCTGGGACAATTGATGAACCCTCAACAAGCCCTTCAATGGGTCAGCACCCACATCAAGCCTTATGTTCCTGACACAAGGATCACAAGCATTGCAGTAGGGAATGAGGTCTTCACAGACGATGACACAACGGTACTACTAGAAAATCTTGTCCCAGCCATGGTGAGCATTCAGAGGGCACTAGCTCAGCTAGGCCTTGATGCATACATTAAAGTTTCAACACCTTGTTCTTTAGCAGTGCTTCAAGAATCTTACCCACCTTCTGCTGGTAGCTTCAAAAGTGAGGTATCTGGGGTCATGTCACAATTGTTACAGTTCTTGTCAACCACAAAGGCTCCTTTTTGGATCAATGCCTATCCATATTTTGCATACAAAGGTGACCCAAATAGGGTCTCTTTGGACTATGTGCTTTTCAATCCAAACCCAGGAATGACTGACCCTTATACCAAACTACAATATGACAACATGCTCTATGCTCAAGTAGATGCAGCCATTTTTGCTATGGCTAGGCTGGGATTCAATGGAATAGAAGTGAAGGTCTCTGAGACTGGCTGGCCATCCAAAGGGGACACCAATGAAATTGGTGCAACTTTACAGAATGCTGCTATTTACAATAGGAATTTGCTGAGGAGGCAGCTGGAAAATGAAGGGACACCTTTGAGGCCTAAGATGAGGCTGGAAGTCTATGTGTTTGCTCTTTTCAATGAGGATATGAAGCCTGGACCGACTTCGGAAAGGAACTATGGTCTCTTTCAACCTGATGGGACTATGGCTTACAATGTGGGGTTGTCTGCCTTGTCAACTACTTCATCAACATCAACAACAAACTCAACCTCATCAGCTTCCATTTCTGATATTACTTCCTCTGCCACCAAGGTAAAGTCATAGGTTCTTTTTTACTTCCTCACAAAATTCTTTTTTCCTTGATCATAGACTCATAAACACAGAAATGTGTAAATGGGCCAAAAAGGCAAAAGTGTAAGAGAAATGTGTATATACATATGTACTTGTATATATCAACGAAATGAGAGGAATTAATTTCTAGATTGGGTGAATATAGTACTGATGTGTTGTTTTCTTTTATTCCTTTTCTGTCTTCCTATTTAAATGGAATTCACTGTGAACAGGCTGCAACTGTGGAATGTCATCAAAGGTTGGTGTTCTGGATGTTTGTTTGTATGCTGACCTTCCAAGTTTATATGAGAAGAACATTTTAAGCAAATGGGAGTTGTTGTAAATATTACTTTTTGGTGAGAAAAAACTGGGGTTTTAGGCTAATTGGGTCTTTTCATGTTCCCACATAAAAGAGATCCCCTCAAAAACAGGGTACCCATTATGCACAGTGGGTTTGGGAATGGGATAATGAGCTTCTATTCTTCAAAAACACAACGACTTCAGTGGGCCATGACCTTCATCAGATGGGTATCATGCATCATTTCCTAAACATGTCCCACACTGAATTACACCACAATTTCCACCAGAAATTGATCATCATGCAGCAGCTTAATTAGTATTTTTATTTTGTTAATTAGGGAATAGAAAGCCATTATTTGACTTTAGTAACTGTGACAAGTCAATCGTCTCAAGATTATGTTGTAAAAATAATTAATCTTCAATTCACTTCCTTTGTCATGCATGTAAAGATGTTGTTTCTAGAGAAAAACTAGAATATATAGTGAGAATACAAATGGCTCTCTTCATTGGTTGCAAGGAAAAGCTATTTCCTTTGAAACGTGGAATCCATAACTGTTCCTGCATATATCTAATAATATTTCTCAAATTTGCTCTCTCTATGACTCTCTCTCTCTCTCTCTCTCTCTCTCTCTCCTCTCTCCCTACTATCTCAGATCAAATATGACACATAAAGTTCAACTAAAAAAATGAGATAATGAGAGCCTAAAGTGTAAAAAGGGAAAGGCCTTGTTTGGTTATTTTTATTATCCTGATTAAGCTAGCAGACAATGGGCGGCAAAGCTTTATTCCCTCCCTGGCCAAATAACCGTCAGCATTAGTCATTGCCTTGCCAATGACCAATCCTTTATGCAAAGGAAGCTTTTATTTCAGCTTTTCTTTGTCTGTATTATAAGAGCTGGGGGCAGACAATGTAAGCTCAGCCTTACTTCAACCTGATGAGGATGGTCTACCCATTGACATGTGCTGCACATGCACTCCAACAAATTTTCTCACCCCCACTAAGAAATTCTCAATTTTCGTATTTAAAACAAAAGGAATCAAGAAATATGAGATGATTGTGTGGAAAATATTTGCTTTCTTTGAACCTTTTACTGGAATTAACATTTAACAACTAATCTAAGTCGGCAGAAAATTGTTGTAGCTCGGCGTTTTGTTGGCTTTTTTGGCCAAGACATGTTCTAGTGGCAATGTGGCATACATCATATTTGGGTTGTTATATATTAAACACTGGCCAGCTCTGGTCTTGCTGAAAAATTAAACAAATTAGACATATTTTTGTGACTAGACAAAAGCATATGCAAGTGTCATTCCATATTTCATAGCTAGCTAGGTAGCTATCTAGTACTGCATGCATGACTTGTTTAATTTGGATTCTTCAGAGGCTTAGATACATATATGTCATATTTGTTTTGTTCATTTTATTTGACAATATGGTTCCTATTATTTTTGATGTCATGTCATACATATGTTTCTGTCCAATATGTCTCAGACATGCTTATCTGTCAACATTTTGGGTCAGTTCATGTTATATCTTGTTAATTGTCTTCTTCTTCTTAATACCCTTAACCTTAATGCTGATTGAATGTAGGACCAATATTCTCTCACTCACTCAAATATAATACATATAATATATATGGTAAAATCACAATGCTCAAGGCTCTTTCCATACTTCACCATATTGCATGGCTTGGACTTGGCAAGTTTTTGGTGCCTTTTAACCCAACTTTTGGTTTTGAACGTTTAAATGATGAGACTTGCTATGTGCAGAGATTACCAAGCCAAAAGCGCAGGACGCTGCTATGGTCCTATGGTCCGCCATAGTTTTTAAAATTGATTCTGTCGGCACAATGATCTGATCTGACACAGAATATATGGTCTCCTTTTCTATATTATGCTCCTTGGACAAACATTAGTTTAATCATTCATTGATTGCCACATTAACATGCTGAATTATTCATCATTGTATTCCAAAATGGTTGAAGTATTCAGATATTTGAAATTGAATACTTACTGTACATGTATATCCCACAAACCTGTTCTGTGTAATTACTCAAAACATAATAAAAAGAGTCTTGTATATTCAAGTGATATATATATATATATATATATATATATATATATAATGTGAAGCTGCCTTTGACCCCTTATGAAATGATAGTGGACATAAAATGGGTTTTATGAATGTAACATAGTGCCATAACCCCTGCTTTTGTTTCCAAAGGTCAAAGGCAATTGTCTGGTGGTGGTAGTTAATTTCTTGAGAATTGTGATTTTAATAGGGGCACAATGACAGGTTGATTAGCTTCATATACCATGATATGATCCATTATTAGGCTTTAATTACTTCTTTAATGGTACCTTTAAATTTAATGTGTATAATGATTATAATCTGTGGAAGTTGCTTTTGTAAAGTGGCATCAGCCTCTTTTTTTCTAGGCCATATCAAAGGCACCATCTTTCACATGGAAGTTTTCAGCAGTTGCTTAGTCAGAAGGACATCAACAGTAAACAATAATATGAAAACAAGATACATAAAACTTATTAAGATGTTTGTTATATATGGCTAGTGATGTGTATATTGCAGTTTTGAGTGGCTCATTATGCAGTCTGCACATGTAAGTGTTCTTTAGGATGATTAGAGCTATACAAATACTGCTCAAAAGTCAGAATCATGAGTCTTTACAGCCTTATAGAGGGTGTATATTTTTTTTGTTATAGTGCTATTTAGCCTATTTTGGTTCATTGTGGAAGAAAAAGCACATAAAGATCAAAGATTGATATTAACACACCAGCAATCTACATCTGAGAACTTTGATACATTTCTCAAAATGGTAATGAACATATATACATATATATCTAGCTAAGTCAATATATATTCTTTAATAATTCTCAAATCCTTTCTCAGTAACCTAGCTCAAATGATCTGCAATGTATGTCTGCATGTGCAATAGGCTCTTTCTATGTTTAATGTATGAATTATTCATATTTAAGATGATAAATATGTCTTGGCCAAAAAAAAAAAAAGATGATAAATATGTCAGAAATTGAGAAAGTGAGCAGAGCTTTAAAGGGATGAGAGTTTCTTTCTTTATTAACTGTATGAGTATTTATATTTAAGGATGATGATGACATTGTTGTGGTCCAAATAAAAAAAGATGATGACATTGTCAGCAGTTGGAGAAAGTGAGCAGAGGGATTTAAGGGATGAGTGTTTTAATTAAAAAGTCCTATTTGTCCTCATTTTTACCTCATTATTTAATATATTGATTAAGGTTGATTAGTACTTAGCAAGTTGGAGACCTTATGGAGGGAACACACTAACTCCATAATAATGTTACTGTAGAAAGTAGCTAGCTAGCTTTCAAGTTTCAACCTTGCACCATGTACCGTTACTGTTTAGGCCTCCTAGGATCAATTTGGATAAAATAATTTAAAATAATGGATTTGAAAATTTGTTTTGGTAAGAGAAGAATGGACATGGATTCTAACAGTAAAAAAAATATTTATATACATTAAGGAAAGAAATATCACTAGACTAATAATTATTAGTAAATAAATTTATGACTTGAAAAAAAAGAAATTTATCTGTAAATTGAATTTGAGATTAAACCAATTTAAGTGAAATAAAAATATAATATTGTTAGATAAGTTGGTGACCGAAAATACTTGTAATATTATTAGACTGTAAATATGAATTATTAAAGGAGCTGTTATTTGTACTCAAAAAATGACTACTTGCACTCTTTTTGTGTGAGAGCATTAGGGAATGTGAGAGGATAGTTTTGGAGTGCATTTATCATTTCTCATTTTTAATTAGATTCCTTGTTAATTAGACTCTAAACAAGCATTATTTGCAATTTATTTTTGTGGAAGCACAAATTTGGAATAAAGAACAAAAGGATATATTAGATGTCCACTATACGCAGCCAATAACATTTGAACACGTGTCCAAGCTCCCACTTAATCCTCAACTGTGCCTCCTAACCTATATATTCTCCAAAATTCAAAATTTCCAGAGTAATTTCAGAGCTCTACCCCTCTGCTATGGCGCTCTCCGCTGCGTTTCGAGATCGACTTGAACACATGGAGCAAACTCGTAACCAACGCCTTTCTCTTCTCCAGGTTCTAAAGCAAACCTAGTCCGTCCGTCTGTTTGGTTGCATAAACAAAGGAGAAGAGCGAAAGAAAATTGAATTTTCATACGCTTTCTCAGGGGCCAAACGGAGCCAAATCTCATTAATTCTGGTTTCGTTTACAGTCGGAGAAAGAAGTGCAAGCAGCCAAGTCTCAGGTATTGGCGTCGAAGCTCGCAAACATGAGGGCCATGGAGCAGAGGTGCTTGGCGCTGGACCAAAAGATCGCATCGCAAAGCTTCAAGATCTGGGCTCTCAGGTCCGAGATCGAGAGCCTCGACGCGAAGTATCCGAGCGATTCACAGAAATTGAGGTATTAAATGACCTTAATTGATTACGTTTTTGGTTGAGGTTGAATTAGAGTGCAATGTTTAGATTGAAATTGGGATGAAACTTTAGGGATTTGAAGAGTGAGGTGGAGGAGCTAGAGGACTTGGAGAAGGAGAAGAACAGGTTCTATGAGTTGAAGGACTTTGAAATGAAGGAGTTTAAGCAAAATGTGGAGAAGTTTGTTTTAGAATGTCAAAAGCAAGTTGAAATTTTGAAGAATGGCATAGATCAGGTAAAAGGAACCTACCTCATATGCGTTTTTCTTTTAATCATTAACTATAAAGTGAGAATTTTTTTGTTTTTTTTTAAGTAACATAAAGATTCAAAAAATCGTCTCTCATTGTAAATCATATACGATCAGGTTCAGTCGAGCTTTATCAAATTCCAAGGCAGTAGCAAATGCACAAGAAATTCAGAGATTGATGCAGCTGAGATGAGAAAGTCAGAGCTTTTAGCTATGAAAGAGGAGGTGGACAGAAAATTGGCTTCTAATTACCGAACAAGAGCTCAGTTGCAGAAGCAACTTCAGAATATTCTAATCACACACAAACAATAGATCAGCATAGAATATCTAATTTTCATAAGATGTTAGTATGTTACCAGACTAGTGTAGTTTTGTGAAATGTTCTCAACGGGCTTTTCAAATGGGCTTAGAAAGAGCTCAGTTGCAGAAGCAACTTCAGAATATTCTGATCACACACAAACAATAGAGAAGTTATCTACCAATCCTGATCAGCATAGAATATCTAATTTTCATACGATGTTAGTATGTTACCAGACTAGTGTAGTTTTGTGAGTACATCAATTTCATAAATGTTCTCAACGGGCTTTTCAAATGGGCTTAGAAAAAACGGACTCATTACATGGTTCAATCTATTGGGTCGGGAAAATCTTGTCTTCAAATAGCCCATGGTGCAGCCCATATAATAAGCCCTCACAATCCTCCATGTGTCCAATTAGACTCTAGAACCTTCTTAGTTCTTTTAAGTACAAGGAATTTTCATTCTTGCCCCTCCCAACGAGCTTCTAGCATTTTCTTCTCGGCGCAGACGAAGAGGCTCTTTCTTGCTCTATCTAGTATCTGCCCAAATATAAAAACGTATCAAAACGGCCAGAGTCTCTCTGTTTCTTCTTCATCTTTTTATGTGACGCAGACTCAATCAGCAATCAGAGTGCACTCACTCAGAAACTATCAAAACAAGCAGTATAGCAGAGGAGAAATGGCAGAGGAAGTGGCCCTAGATTTGGAAGAGCTCCGCCACCTCCAGAGCATTGCCAAACGCCCCCGTATTCTCAACCTTATTTCCTCTGAAATTCGCACTTTGGAAAAGGTATCCAGTTCCTCATAAATTTCTGTTAATTTATTTGTAGTCAGTTTTTGGTTTTCCTTGCATATCTTTTTGTTGTTGTCACTTTTGGTTAAAAATGTACCCAATTTATTGTATTAAATTGGGTTTGTAGCTATGGAAGAAAATTGTGTATTTTTCGCTTTTCTCTGAAGTGAAGTGGGTTTTTGTGGTTTGTGAAAAATACTCTGCTTTTGCAATTATTGTGTGTTTTCTTTTTCAGTTTTTTGTTAGCTGGAGATTGCAAAACTTATAACTTTTGATCATACTAATCAGGGTTGCATCCACTTATGAAGAACATGATTTTGGGCTCTTTGGCTCAGTGTGTTTGTATTTTGTCTGTGAAAGATAAAAGTTTCTTCCTTGAGATTGCTGTCATTGTTACTTGTATAAACTACGTTTCCCTAGCCAGCCTGCTTGGAACCTCTGCACTAGAAACTTTTCCAAATCGAGTTTCAACCCACATGGTGTAATAAGATTTTAAGATTTTAATGTACCATGTGACGGATGAGCCCTTCTCAAATTCAGTTTTACCCTTCATAACAAGCCTTGATATGAACTTTGCTATGTTTTCTTATAGCTGCTAATGTGGTTTGATCAATGTACAGTTGTCAAAAGAGGCTGCTCCTTTACCATCCTTGCAAACCCCAGTTCCAACTCCAATTTCAACTTCAGTTAAGGTGCCTTCTACCCCAGCTCTGAATTATGTTACGCTTGGATCATTCAGCTGGGAGCAAGATAATGAAAAAGTGAAGGTGAGAATGTTTTTACCCTGAAAGTGTTTTTGAGTAGGGTACACTTGTATATTGACATGTTCTGCGGCAAGGTAACGTCAAGGAAAAATGAAACTATAATTTCACTTCAGCAGCAAAGTAGAACTTATGCTATTGTTCTCTGTTAAGCATGCTTTTCAATTTGTAAAATAAGGTTTTTGGGTCTCTATTAAATTGATTTGATTGTGGTTTGATCATCCTTCTTTCTTACTGCAGATATATATATTTCTGGAGGGAGTTGATCAGGAGAAAGTGGAGACTGATATCAAGCCTAAGTCATTTGATGTCAAATTTCATGATGTCCAAGGAAAGAACTACAGATGTGCTATACCTAAACTGCACAAGGAGATTGTTCCCGAACAGTGCAAGGTGTTAGTTAAGCCTACAAGGGTCGTAATCACTTTGATTAAAGCTTCAAAGGGAAACTGGTTGGATCTGTATTATAAGGAGGACAAGGTAAGTTCTTACCTTTGGACTGCCCCACTTCAAGTTTAGCCAAGGGTAGAAATGAAACTAATTGTTTTATCATTTTGACCTTGCAGCTGAAGCCAAATCTAGATAAAGAGAAAGACCCAATGGCAGGAATGATGGACTTGATGAAGGTGAGATTCTCAAGCCAGCATGACCATGATATACATTTGAATACAAACCTGTACATTGCCAATGTCATATATGAAAATATGCATGAACTCGTACTGAGCAAACACACACACACATACATATCTTTGGTGGGTTATTTATTGTATGCAACGCAACTTGCAGAACATGTACGATGAAGGGGATGAAGAAATGAAGCGAACAATTGCCAAAGCATGGACTGATGCAAGATCTGGTAAAGCAGCTGATCCATTGAAGGGATTCAACTAATTTGGGGAAAATGAATTCTTTAGTTTTGAAAGTCTTCAGTCGATATTTTGTTCCGTTGGTGTAATACTTGTGGCTTACTTATGTACGAGTGAGTCCTGGGAAACTTGTTGGAAACTTTTGTTTAGATGGTCTTTGGGTATTGTTATGAAATTCTGTCGCACGCATCTTTTCTAAATTTTCAAATGATAAGTCTGGTTTCCTGTTACTCTAGTTGGAATTAACTCCCATGGGAGAACCTTTTTTATTTCTTTGTTTTTGTGTGTTTTTTTTTTTAAAGAATCCAAAATCCTTTATTTTAAAGCCACACTCTCTGACCAAAAATATAATAAGAGTCAAAATCCTTATACTAAGCACTCGGTGAATTTTATCCGGGTTCATGAATTAAAAAAAGTTTCAAAAATATTCACAAATTAACATTTAAATAGAAAAATGAAGTGGGAATGTTCTTGTTGGCCAAAAAAAAAAAACAAGTGGGGATNCAAAAAAAAAAAAGTGGGTATGTTCTTAAAAGATTTTTAATCTATGGACTGACCAAGAAGTGCTACCCATTTCTAGAATCCGTACCAAATGAGATCACCTATCCTCTCTACCATTCAAAGTGTAAGTGGCAGATTGTCCTACAGATAAGTAAGAGGCAGATTGTCCTACAGATAAATTTGTTTGCTGCAATGGAACTCATATTATAAAATGTCAGGAAACAGGGTCTATTTGAAATGTTCGAAATCATAAACTCATTTCACCAGCAGAAGAATAAAACTTTGCTGCATCGAGGGAGCACATGCTAAGCAAATAAAAAATAAGGTCAATCCATTCCTGGGTAACCGGTTCATAAATTAAATCTATTTCCATCTGAAAACAGCCAACCTTTTATTGGGTTTTTCGTGAATCACACTTCTCAAACCCTTAATGTCCAATAGGCAATGATAACCTAATGACCACAGCACTAGGAAAGGTACATCTAACCATACAAGACAAATCAGGCTATGTGCCGTCATTGGAGTATTTGACTACCATAATCGGCATTGAACTTCTCATAACGATGAGCCTGGAGATGTGCAGATGGCCTTGTGTTCTTCAAAGCTATCTCAATATCTTCATGTTTGATTGGTCCAACCTTGGGCAATTCTGCAACCAAAATCACTCTAGAATAAGCTTACCAACAACAAATAGGTGCTCTGGTTTTAAACATGATGACAAGTTTTATTAATTTTTATATTTTTGTATTATCAAAGTTAATGAATCAGACTCTACTCAGAGCCCTAGATCTACCTATATGTTTCTCACCTTTTGACAATTTCCCCTTTGTGCGATGTAAAATAAATAATAGAAATATTATAAAAGTCTTCCCCATCTTATATTGTAACTGGCATTTAATCTTTTGGAGTCACATACCATCCTCAGGCACTACATCCTCTTTGTCTTCAAGGAATGACATTATGCGTCTCAAGGGCTGCATGGCAGCCTCCTTGCACACCAACCGGATATCTGAACCTGAGTATCCACCTGTCCTTTCCACCAACAAATCATAAGGAAGCTTCTCCTCACCAGGCTCTAGTGGCAGGAGCTCCTCAAACATGGCTCTTCTTGCTTCTGGTTCAGGCAGAGGCACAAGAATCTAATTTGTCATGGTCAATGGATAACTTGATTAAAATAATAACTGGATTCAAAATATACTTGATCATGTGAGAAACTGCCATCATATTGTGATGCCTAGTTAGAAGAGAATGCAAACAAGGGCCAGAGGATGAGATACTGTAATCAAACCTTTCCATGTTCTATACCATTATCAACTTCGATTAATTACAACCCACCCCAAAATGATCCGACATCTAGCATATCCTGGTTAGCAACACAAATCCATTAACACCTAATAATAAGTACCAGCACTCAACTAACTCATGCTCTGATAACGATTGCACAACTGTGCTTTTATTCAAGAAACAGCTCAGATTGTCATATCAATCCAACATAAAGCACGAATACATAGCTACGAGGGGTTTTATATGATATGGCAGCAATTATAATTTCCATGGCTTCTATATAGTTGACAAGAATCCATACCAAAAAGCATTCAAATAGGATGAACTATAATATATACATGTAATTCTTTTGTTGCTGAGCATCATTTAACTAATAAAGAGGATACTCGCTTCTCAAGACGCCGGAGCATGGCTGCATCCAGTTCCCAGGGAAGATTTGTTGCAGCCAAAACAAAAACAAGCTCATTTGTCCGTGTCAAACCATCCATCTGCAATCTAATACAAGTAATCAATTTTTGAAAAAGAACAGTTGACATGGACAAAATTGGACCTCAAAATATGCATGAAACATAGAACACTGCTAAAATATAGTATATTTTCCAACAGGGTTGGCTGAAGCATTTTAGAAAGCAGCTGTTGATAAATACAAAAAGGTGAAAAACTATACACTTTTTATATATGACACTAGTGATGCTGCAGGACACAACTCAGAACAAATTAATATGCAACAGGGGTTCGGATGCTCAGAACATAGACACCTAGAGGACTTGGCAGTGTTAACATAGCTTTGAAATGTTATAATTTATATAACTAATATTGAATAATTAATAGTGGTTCTGATGGAAAAGGACCATCCAGATACCTGATATGAAGTAGTAACAAGATTTAGTGATCAGCACAAGTAAAAAATGATGACAGTGAAAATACAGAAAGCAATGCACTCATAAAAAACAAACATCACCTGTACAAGTAGCTCCGTCTTCAAACGCCTACTTGCTTCATGCTCACTTCGTCCTTCACCACGTTGACTAATAATTGCATCAATTTCGTCAATAAATATAGTTGATGGAGCATGGTGCCTAGCAAGCTCAAATAACACTTTCACCAACTTCTCCGAGTCACCTGAAAAGTAATACAAACTTTAAATTTGAAACAGCTAACATAAATACAAAAATACAAGAGAAAAAGAGAGAGAAGGTTTTTCCTTCTAAAAGAACTCAGTTAATCTGGATTCCTATTATTAAAAAGGAAATAGTACAGTTTCAAGATTCATCTGAATCTTCAGAAAGGTGGAAAATTTGGACCCTACTCAATTTTTCCCCCATTGAGTACCATTTTTATGACAAACAAACATGACCTTCAGAAAATTGCTCAACTCTGACATACCACGCCATTTACTGACAACAGACGATGCTGAAATGTTGAAAAACGTGGTGTTGCACTCTGTTGCAACGGCCTTTGCAAGCATTGTCTGCAAGGTCATATTTCAATTTATTTAGTGTCCAAAATATCATAATAGATAACTGAGATTGTGTATTAACAGGATTCTGGAAAATCATCTTCTCTTCTAAACAAATTTGTCAAAGGACCTCAATGCATGGAAGAGCAATTTACAATGTAATTTTTCTCATACAATATAGGGCAAACACAATATAAATAACGACTTTGTCTGGGGTAAGAAAATTAAAAAACAAATATAACCCAAGCATGGAAATTCAGAAAAGAAAACATAAACCACCAGCAGGAGGGGAAAAAAATTACAAACCTTTCCTGTCCCTGGAGGGCCAAAAAGGAGAATGCCTTTCCACGGTGATAAAAGACCAGTAAAGTACCTAGGAAAGGAGAACAAATCAGGTTGACTATGGAATTGTATTATAACATTTACCATAAATCAATGTGCTTTTAATAAAATTTTATCACCAATCCAGATATGTAGCTGCAAGAAACAATAACAAAATATGCTTGCCTACAAATCTACAATAGATCATCAAGAAGATATGCTTTTGGTGTGCCATGAAACTATTTCCAAGAATCTCAATAGCTGGAATAGAGAAACCAACACTGTCTCGATTATAATTCCACAAGTAGCTTGTGCATACAAAATATGATGCAGGAGAGGTGGCTAGCCTAAATGAATGTATAGATTGTACAAGGCATTGATGTAGAATTTTACCCTACTCACATCTCCAACTTTTAATCCATTGGTTTTAATTCATGAGGTGCTCATTAACGGGACGTACTTGGGATATTTAATTGGCATGACCACAGCTTCTTTAAGTAAACGTTTGGCATTCTCTAAGCCCTTGATGCTTTCCCACTTAACATCTGGACTACCACGAACAATATCCCTGCATAGGACGTGATGCATGATATTAAAAACGACAATTTTCAGGGTACAACTGAAATCATAAAATCCTTGGCCATCTAGAAAAAATGTATGCAATAAAAGTAACATGTATTCCATCATGTGAGATCATTCATGTTTTTTTTACCTGCTTAAACTCTCGGCTAAAGAACGCATTTCCGCAGTTTCAAAAGCAGGAAGCAGAGACTTCTGCCTGTGAAAGCGAACATAACATGTTAATGAGTTCTTAAAGAAATGGGCAGCCCAAAGCATTAAGCATTATTCAGTTTATAGGATAATAAGATGGAATATATCATTAGTTCTTAGTAATCAGTTTAGTGTACAGGTCTTGAAAGAATTTGTCCAATAGTCTTAATTCAATTGTCATTATCGGAAACTTCTCCAGTCCAACATTTGAATCATAGTTCCGAATATATTGGAAAGCCTTTTCCACTATCAATGCTAAAATCAGATTCTTACTTTGTCAGACCATGAATATGCATTTTACTATGTGCATCTTTCCCTCCATAAATATATTAAAGGAAAAGATATACAGTGACATGAAGAAATTTGTGTTTAAGATGAGAAGTTGAAGCCAACAAGTTGCTTAGGCATGCTTAGCCTAAACCCTGAAACAGAGTATGGGGGCTCAGCTACATAAGGCTGACCATACCTTTTGTAGTAATGCTTTCACTTACTTCCTTGAGCCAAACTAGACATATTAAATAAGAGATGCACTAAGGACATGGTTAGGCACCGTGTAATTTCTTCTTTCACTCATGCAAAAACACATATTCTAGTTCACAGAAACTGACAAACTAATAACCCAACCAACTTTTTAGCTTCTCAGTACCATAGTTAGTAGAAGTTCACTAAATATTTTCAAGCCAACTTGCGAACTCAAGTAGATAGGCCCCATTTTAGTTACTCAGTTTCCGCATCTCTTAACTAAAACTTTTACAACCAAAAGTAATCAACACTAATATAAAAAAATTAATATGACAAATTATGAAAGCGTACGGTTTCCCATCATGGCGATCGGATAAAACTCCATTTGAATGTGTTGCCGAGCCCCTATCCTAAAAAACAAACAAAAGTAAATTACAAATCAATCTGAGCCTGCAAAATATGATGTCAACACCAATTCACCGCATGACAAGATTAAATGCACTACCTGGCTTTGAAATTGCTCGTAGATGGCCAATTCAGGTGCCTTTTTCACATGAGCATTCCCATTCGCTGTTGCGCCCGGACCACTCCCATTACTCACAGCTCTATCAGTGGACTGCCCGTTCTGCGACGCCTCCGGCACTTTCTTTCTACCAAACTTGGCATCATAAAACAATTTAAAATCCTAGAAATACACATAGTTTTAGCTGAGATAAATCGACGAAATCTTGATTCTATCCTCGCCGTCAGATCAAGATTCGCAATTACATAATCTCAATAAGAATATAGGTAATTGTAAAACAACAAAGAATATTGATAAACTCGATATCAGTGAGCTTGTGTTTGTGTTTGGTGGCTGAGAAAATAGAAAAAAAGCGAAACAAAACAAACAATAGAGATTCGACTGTTTCAGTTTCAAGTTCAAACTCAGCTAAAGCTCAAAGATGCTCATAGTTTCCGTCAACAATTTTTGAGCATGCAAAGAGAAAATGAGAGAGAATTTGATGAGTACCTGAAAGGACCAGCGAGTAATGAGTGAAGGTTCGTTCGCCATTGCAGGGACAAATCTGAAGCAGAGGGAAAAGGAAAGAAAGGAGAAGAAAAAGAGAGAAATGTGATTTTCGCTCTCTTTCACTCTCTTCGAGCTCGCTTGTCAGTGTTCTCAATGAGCATACAGCGAAGAGGTAGAAGCGGAGCATGTGTCTGAGTAGAAAATCCAAAAAAAATCACCATGTGGTTCAATATTTTAATTTTTAAAATGAAAAAGGCATTTTTTTTTTTCTAATAGAGACTTCGAGAGAGAGGGAGAAAGATTCAAAAATTATAGTCAAATAATTCACAAATTTAATGATTGAGGAAATTATGTGACGTGACCACTTTTGTTCATTTCGTTCAAATGTTATAAATATACATTAAATGAAAGAGCAAAATAAATTAAAATGAAATGACAAATGTCAAATAATTTGTAAATCAAAATAACAAAAAAATCGAGACAAATAGAATAATAAATTGACTATTTTCATATTTACTTTACATTATAAATAATAGAAATTTAGGATTAAATACCTAGTTTTAATACTTTTTTAAAAAACCAGTTTTGCTCATAATTTTTAAGTTTAACTACTAACTAATGAACTTGATTTTTAGAATAGGTCACAAATTTATAGCTCATTTGTTTTGGGTTTTATTTGTTTGACAAATTTGGTATTCTACTATCTTTTGGCTCACATATGATGGGTCTTAGATAAAATTTATAAAATTTTAACAAAATTGCCCTTAA